>BMAV01008011.1:0-11224 GCA_019973955.1 Trichonephila inaurata madagascariensis
TATTTATAAAAACAAACCATTTTTTAGGGATAATATATAATAGATCTCTCACAGAACTATTGAAAATTTCATGTTGCAGAGATAAGGTTTTCTAATTCTTTCGCTATTGCGCTGTCAATAAGTCCTTATTATTCATAAAAAAATACTTCCCGTACATTGTTTTTCAACATCCTAGTCGCTTGCAAAGAGTTTCAAAGAAAGCGTTTCAGGTATTTTTGTATCAGCATACATATATAACTCCGGTAACTCCGGTCCTGAGGGATAAGTTTCTAACACTTTCCTGAATGTCAAAAAAAACAACAAAAAAACACTCCTGGATAAGTCAAATTTTCGGTCCTGACACATTCCAATTAAGAAAATCGAACATTTACACTTATTACGGTTTGCTTACATAATGAAAAAAAACATAAATTGCCCTGAAATAGATTGATAAAAGAGAGAAATGTCAACAAAAGTACAGTTATACAGCTATGTTGTGTTTAAGATGTCATCGAATATAGTTCTGTAAGGTTTTAAAAAGTATTTCTATCTCATGAACATATTTTTTTATACGTGTATTTTTAATTCGTCAATAAAATAACGCTGCCGATTTTTCAGAAAGTTTCAAGTTTATTATAAAAATGTATTATTGCAAAATTCAAGTAAGAGCAAGTAGATTCTTACTTAGATTTATTTTCGGTGTTCATGATATTATACACTTCTCAAAACAATTAAATGATATTGAGGTTTTTGGTGAATTTTGATATAATAGAGATACATGATCGACAGTCAGGATAAGCTATATGAGAAAAACCTGACTCATATTTGACAGAAAAAAATGTATTTATTGAGCATTTGGTTACAAAAGGAAAAAACACAATTTGTGCCTATAAGAAAAGCCGAACAAAAAAAAAGGTGTTTCCTTGAAAGAAAACTTGAACTTAGTAGGGCTTCCCTGGATGACCAGAAATCTTGAATACCTTTGAGGCAGGGGCCATTGAGTCTAATAATGAGGAGCTGGGTTTTCTGTCCCACTCCTCCAGAAGAGCCCATTCCAGTTCTAAGAAACTATATAGGGGTGGTAGGTGGCTAGCAACTCATCTGTCTATAATGTCCCAAATATACTGTATTGGGTTCATATCCAGAGAACACGCAGGCAGTTCCATTCGTTCGATTCTTTCCTCAAAAAAGAAACCATCCACCAAATTAGCATGATGTGGCTGGCAATTGTCATCCATGAACATGACGTCATTTCCAATTGCTGCCTCATAATACTACAATAGGTCTGAAGACCTCATCCATATATCAGCCACCAGCCAGAGCTCCAATTCGTATGATGTGGAGATCGGTGCGAGCATCAATGGAGATGCCAGCACACATCATCACTCCCTCACCGTATTGTGTCATTTATTTCTCCTCCAGTTAATATGCACTGTTGTTGTTCTCTCCCTGTGGGCCCGACGGTACCTTGCTGTTAGTGTAACACAGTGATTCCCAAAGTGGTCCATATTGACCCTCAGGAGCCCATGATGACCTTCAAAGGGTCCACGTCAGCGAAAAAAAAATTTAAGGGTCCGTGAGATGTAAATGGGGGTCTATGATTGTGGTTCTCATTAAACTAGATCGTGACTTTAATTTTAAAAGAAAATTTAATCCAGTGTAATTCAGATTTTACTCATTTAACATATTCATTTTCTAAACTTAATGAGTTTAATGTGCAGTGACAAGGTGAAAGCGTACATTTTATAAAAAGAAGGACCATCATTTCAGCTTTTGTTGCCATAATTAAGCTAAAGGAGTATAATGTTGGACGTCACGAATTTTCTCAATTTCTCACAATCTATCAGGAATTTTAGCCTACATTTAACATTTAAATACCTGTTATTCAGAATTTGAAAATACGTTTGAAAATACTTTGAATATGGTAATACCACTGTGGGCAACTAATTCATATGATCACATTGAAAAAAAATAAAATTGCAATAGGAACTGATCGGAATAGGCACTAACAAAGATCTTAAAGATTAGAAACAGATGCCAACAATTTTGGCTTTAAAGAGACAAACCTATTATATTGTCCCAAATTAGGCAATATCGTGAGAAAGTTTTTAATTACTTTTCAAAGAGAGAAAGAGTTTCAGCGCGGTTGCCAATCTCCAAAAAAACAAAACAAAACTAGACAATACTAACAGAGGAAAGTTATAGCATTATTACAGTGTACTTAAATGCTTTGTGCTTCAAAACTTTTGTGAAAACATTAAGTTAAGATTAAGCTGAATAACCTGTCGTAATAATACATGCTACCAATATTATACGAAAATATATTTTGAATTAGAAAACTTTTTCATGTTTTAATGTAGAACCTACATTGGGAAATAACATATTAAAAATTAGATCTTTAAGCGCACTATAAGTTTTTGTTTTATGCCTTTACAAACTTTAAGTGCGTTTTTCTCAGGCTTTTAATTTTGAAGATGTGTAAGTGTTTTCTAAACCCTAAGGCTTTTTTTCTGCTCAAGGTAGAATCTGGAAATTTTTTGTATGTACTCCAAAATGTATGCTCTATAAAAGTTAGTATGTATTTAGGTCAGAAATCTCTAGTAACTTTTTTATATAAAAAAAATGCTAATTTTAATATTTTAAAAAAATTTCTTTTTTTTCAGGTTTCTCTAGAAAAATAATTTTTAAAAATCAACAAGGGAACAGATTTTCAAATCCATACTAATTTTTGCTTGAATCATAAATCACCTAAAATTATCAAAAAATTTTAAAAATTGAGCATTTTTTAAAGGTTTGAAAAAACTTCAAAAATTCCTAATTTCTTAAAATTATTAACTAATGGCTGGTCAAACTGACTTTTTATTTACAGAAAACTTAATAATAATGTAATCCAAATACAAAACAAATTATTTTTACTATAACTGTCTACAAAACTTTTTTTTGAAAAAGGATACTGTGTAGCCTTATGGTTAAGAACTGACAAGATTGATACCAAATGTTGAAAATTTGTTATTGTAGGTCTAGATTCAACCCTCCCATTAAAAGCATTTGTTTTTTGTTTATTTATTTGAGGTATTAATAAATTTTAAGTTAATTTAAAGTACATCTTAAGTTTTAAGCCAGGTTTCAATACTTTTAGAAATCAAATTCTTTTTAAAGTAGGCAGTAGTACTAGCAGTCAAAATTACATCTAAGTTGATAAATTTTTTTTAAAAAATCAGCATTAGGTAAGCAGGGTTCCCCCCAACCGAAAAACATGGAAAGGGGGTATATGAGAGAAAAAGTCTGGGAACCCCTGTAAATAAATTGGTTTGGGGACCGGGGACCCTACTGCATTGGTTTGAAATTTGGTCAAAATTTGGGGCCATTAGCTGAGTGAAAGCGTTTTGAAGAAGAGGGCATTTATATTTCGGTGGTTGGGCGTTAGTGTCATGTATGATCTTCAAGAATGTTGTTGCACATCACGACCTTTCCCTTGTCTTTGACCAGCATTTCCAGTAACCTAAAAACGTTTCCAGGTCTGGAAAACACACTTTATGAACATCGAGCCTTTTGCTACTTTGGATGTACTTCCCCCTTTTAACCGAAATAAATCTCCAAGCTTTGATACGGTTAAATGACATCATTGAAACACCACCTCGTCGAAACAACGCACCCCCCTGAATGTCGATCATTTTTCTGCTTTGTTTTTATTAAGATGAAAGCCAAAATTTATTAAATAACGCTAAAGCGTCATTTTTGATGACAAACCCAAATTTTGCAAACCCAAAAATTTAAAAAATGAAAAAAATTGGCATTTGTGATCTCTTTTTTTTCATTTCCTGCAAAAATAAATAGTAATAATAAGAAAAAAAATTTTAAATCCTTTTTTTTATTTTTTTTTTTAAAATTTTTTTTTTAAGAAGAAATTTTTTTTAAAAATATTTAATTTTTTAAATTGTAAAATTTTTTTTGGGGACAAATTTTTAAAAACTTTTTTTTAAATTTTTAAATTTTTGCCTTATTAATTGTACAAAAAATTTTTTTTTTTTAAAAAATTTTAAATTGGCCCAAATTTTATAAATTTTTACAAAAAACCAATTTTAAAAAATTTTCTTTTAAAAAATTTTAAAATTAAAAAAATTTTTTTTAAAATTTTTAATTTTAAAAATTTTCTTTTATTAAAATTTAAAATAAAAAAACAAAAAAAGGGAAATTTTTTTAAAATTAAATAATTAAATTAAAAAATTCGGGGTTTTTTAATTTTTTCCCAAAAATATTTAAGGGGGCTTGAATTCTTTAAACGAAATTGCTCAGCAATTAAAAAATTTCCCCATTCAGAAAATTTTAATTTTTTCAAAACTCAAACCTTGTACTATTTTGTTTTTAAAAGGGGTTTAAAAAATTATCACCAAATTTGTTGGAAGGTAACGGGGTTCCATCCTTTCCTTTTTTAAAAATCTTTTA
The DNA here is from genome assembly GCA_019973955.1 of Trichonephila inaurata madagascariensis. Taxonomy (NCBI): domain Eukaryota; kingdom Metazoa; phylum Arthropoda; class Arachnida; order Araneae; family Nephilidae; genus Trichonephila; species Trichonephila inaurata. The sequence goes on from BMAV01008011.1 coordinate 4,426, forward strand.
AAAGGGGGGATGAAGAAATCTTTTTTTTTGAAAACCCCCACAGGGTTTTAAAAAAAAAATGGATTAAAATTTTTTGTTTTAAAATTCCAATTTTTTCCAAAAATTTTTCCTTTTGTCCCTTTTAAATATTTTCCTTTGGTTTGTTTTTAATTTGAATTTAACAAACACTTTTTTTTCCATTAAAATTGTTTAAAAGAAACATTTTTAAATTTTATCTTTTTATAAAAAATTTCTTTTAAAAACACCTTTTTTTTTAAAGAAGGGGAAAAAAAGACTAAAAATTTTTAATTTAAAAACAACACACGACCCCCAAAAAGTTAGGTTTTTAAAAAATTTTTTTTTGTTTTTAAAATTTTGTTTTAATTTTTTTTAAAATGTTTTGTAAAACTTTCTTTTTTTTAAATTTTTGTTAAGAATCTTTTTTTTTAATTTTGTGGAAAAGAAAAAAAAATTTTAAAAAAAATTTTTCTTAAAATTTTTTCTTCCAATTGGAATTTTCCCGAATGTTTTTCGTCTGTTTTTTGTGTTTAAAAAATAAAAACAAATTTTCGAAAAAAAAATATATTTTAATTTTCCCTTAAATTTTTTAAAAATTTAAACGGAATTTTTTACCAACGGGGTTTTTTTAAAAAACCATTTTCCGTTTTGTTTTTAAAGGTTGCTTTTTAACTGGGAAAATGGCAAAAGAAAAACAAAAAATTTGGAAAGGTTTTTCTTTTAACCAAAAAACTTTAATTTACGTAAAAATGTACTTTTTTGTTTCAAAATTTGGTTAGTTCCAAAACGAAAAAAATTTTGGGGGAAAATTTTGGACCGAAGGGAACAATTTTTTTAAATTTTTGGGGAAAAAATTTTGTTTCAAAAAAATAATTGGTGGAATTTTTTGGGCAAAAAAATTCGCTTTTTTTTTTCCCTTTTTATTTGGGTCTTTGGAAAAAAAGTTTCAAATTAAAAATTTTTATTTTTGAAAAAAATATTTAATTCCAAATGAAGCCAATAAATTTAAATTTTTGAAAACAAAAATTTTTGAAAAAAATTAAAAATTTTAAAATATGTAAAATTTTAAAATTCAATTTCCCGAAATTCCATTTTTCAAATGAAAAAAGGTTTTCAAAAAAAAGACAAAAATTGAACTCTTTTTTTAAAACTAATTTAATTATTTTTAAAAAATTTCCCGAAATAAATTTCTATACCCCAAAAAGGGGAAAAAAAAAAAAATATTCATAGCATCTAAATATTAAATTTAAGTCAAAAATAATCCGTTTCGAGCTCATAACTGGCTTTTTTATAAAACATGGGGCATTCTCATGCTGTCATGTTTTTTATTTCGGGGTCATTTTGGTCCTCCCAAAATTTTTGATTCGTGACATTAATATTTGCATTCAAAAAAACTTAATAGGTGGAAAGACAATTTTTAAAATTATATCGCTTTTAAAAAACTCATGAGCAAAGCATTTAACACAAAAAATTCCCCAAATTATTTTTAAAAATATTTTGATGTTTTATTTTTTTATTTATTTATTTCATTTTTTAAAATTTTAAACCCATCCCAAAAAAAGTAAAGGAAAAAAATAAATATAAATTGTTAGCCATACTTTTTAAAAAATAAAACGAGTGTTTTAAGATATTCAGTGTAAGGGTCATTGGTAATAAGCGTATTAATTTGTTATCTACAAAATTTGTCAAAAATGGGTTTTAAAAAACATTAATCATATACATTGAAATTAGATGTTTTTATCGCAATTTAATGTTAAGATATTCAAGTAATAATTTTTTTTTAAATTTTATACAAACATTCATGAAACCTTTTGACTTTTTTTGAAAATAAAAAGGAATTCTATATTACATTTTTTTTTTAATTTTTTAGCTTAAAAGAATAATATACATTTTTACCAAATTTAAAAAAGCAATATGTTCAAAATTTTTATATAAAAAAAAAATCAATGATTTAAATTTATTATAAGCAGTTTATTTCAATAAGAATATAACCCCAATTCTTATTAATGGCAGTTAATACATATATTAATTGGGCAATTTTAAAATTGTATAAAAGAAAAATTTGCCAAAAATTTCATATTTTAGTGTACTTACTAAAGGAATCTTAAGATATTTCTAATTTAATTCTTAAAAAAAAAAATATTGCCTTTTTTTTTGTTAAGTTAAAATGTATTGTATGTAATAGTTTGACCTAATTATAACATTATAAATATAACATGCTTCTTTATCGTACTACTTATCTTTTGCTGATATTGCTTTTAATGTTTTTTGGAAAACATAATGTTTATTTAATATAAAAAAAGAACTTTTTTTTTATTGATTGCGATTTAATTTGTAAATTATTTTGTGGAAAAAAAACAGCATAATGTTTAGTAAGATTCAAAATTTTGAACATGTCTTTTGGAAATTTCTTTCCTGTGCGAAAAAAAGGGGTTGAAAATTTGCTTTTTCCCCTTTTTGGGAAAATATTTTTTTAATTAAAATTTATTAATTAAAAATATATATTTACCATATAGGTACAATTATTGTTTATTATGTTATATTATATTTATATTTTATTTTCTTGATGTTTAATGTGTTTTTCAAATAGTGCATGATTTGTTCGAATTTTATAAAAAGAATCTATAAATGTTTCTTATTTGGGTAAACAATAAAATAGTTCATCTAGATTAAATTAAAAAATTATAAAAGTTTTATTTTTTAAAAATTTAAACAAAAACTACTTACACAAATTTCATTTTTAAAAAGCAATTGTCATATTTTTTTTTACTCAAAGTCAAACCGGGAAAAATTTTTTTCTACTTATTTTTTAAAAACTATTTTTATTTTTAATGACCCTTTAAATTTAAGGGACTGAGTAAATATGTAACTTTTAGTTACTGTAATGAAAATTTTTTTGCAAATTTTTTTGAAGGGTGCCTTAAGGGTAACAATAATACGAGGAAGATTAAAAAAATATACAACTTAAAATCAAAATTTAAAAATACTCAAAATACAAAATTTAAAATCTTTTCTTTTTTTTTTTTGTAAAGGGAAGGATGACTCCCAAAATTTTAAAAAATAACCCTTTTTTTAATGGGCCAAAAAAAAATGGCTATCCCGGGGGAAAAAAAATGGCATATATACACAAACAAAAAAATTACAACTGATTATTTAGAGTAGTGGAAACACAGACTTTCAAAAATCTTTATAGTTATCCCGAAAAGTATCTGTAAAGAAAGTTCCCCAGCAAGGGGCCCAGGCAACCCTGCCCCTTTGTCTTATCACCACAACACATAAACAGATTCTAAAAACTCACGACTCACCCGTTTCCCTTTAAAAAGGGCCCCTTTCATAAATTCATGGAATTTTCCAGAAGAATCATTCAACAGACCTCTCGATGGCTCCTTGGCAATATAATTTTTTTTCAAAATTGTTTGCTAAGGAAGATAAAATTTTTAGTCTGGTAACCCTGTTCATATCTTCTGGTACTGTCTAAATCTTTTAACGTTCATGCTAGGAAGCTGTAAATTTTAATTTTCCAAGGGAAAGCAAAATACAGGGAAAAGACACACGCTTTTTCATTATATTTCTGGGGGGTAGCTGAATCATAAAAATGACCCTCAAAAAATTTGGGAAACGTCTTACAAAAACAGATACAACATAAAATTAGATTTTAAAAATTTTTGAAAGTACAATGTACAAATATGAATTTTAAGGAATGATTGTTAAGTTATAGAAATTGATTTTTTTTCTTAAAGGGAAAGTTTTAACATGACTAACAAAAAAGAATTTTTTTAAAAAAAATGTTTTCATAAATTCAGTAAAGGGAATTAAAAATAAGTTAAGAAAAGAAATTTTTTGAGGAATGCGTCCCTGTAATTAACAAAGATTTTAACCTTTTCAGATGCCCCCCCCAGACCAGTTTTTTAAAAAAAAATAAACCAGTAACAAAAATAAAATTAGTTTTTTTTGTATCATCGATCTGTAATTAACTTTTTCTTAAATCAAAAAATTTTAAATTCCCAATATTTTAAACATCAGATTAAAATTGCAGAATACAAGACAGTACCTTTAAAAATATTAATTTAAAAAAAACTTTTTTTGCCAAAATTTATAATCGGATCTTTTTAAATAAACTCATAGCCCCGTTGATACCTTGGGGGTCGTCTTATAGTGCTTATGTGTACATTAAAATTTTTACATCTTTTTTTTTTTTTCTGTGGGAAAAGGGCAAAAAAAAATTTATTTACGTATACAATAAACAAGAAGCATCATTTTTTCTTTTGAAAAAATATTGAAGAAAGTAAAGCCTTTTATGCAATTATTTAGGCACTAAAAAGAATAGAGCTCGTTATGGCAACAGGTAAATATAAAAAATACTTTATCAATAGTTTAATGAGAAATTAGCGCTTAATGAATAACTTTTAAATGCTGCCTATTATGTTAGTCCTATTCTTAATCAACAAGTTTTTTTAATAATGCTGGCCTGAAATTTAAATATATCGTTTGAGAATTACATTGAAGTCATTTGAAAACCTTTTTAGAAGATAAGTGGTTATTCTCTCATATTCCTTCTGAAATAATTCCCAGTTAGAATAATTGATATTCATCGAACTTTTTTATGTTTTAGGAGCGAATTTAAAATAAGGCACTTTAAAATTATTTTTGATTTTTGTCCTTGAAGACCATACGAGACGTTTTGTAAATAGACCATTACAACCGGTAATAATTTAAAACACGACCGAGACACTTAATTACATCAGATGATACATATTATTTCATCGCAAAACTAGAAAACTAGACTATAAACGTAATTAATCAAATACGTGTCCATAAATTAACGTTTTAGAATTCGTTTTAATTCCTTTAGTATCCGAGTATGCTGATGTAGCACTGTTTTCGACGTTATAGTTTTTTAATTCTACTTTTGAAGATGAAAAGTATTTCGATACAATTATAAAACTTAAGCTAGAAAAAGAATTATAGATAAAAATCCGAAAAAAAATTCAATTTTTATATTATGAGTATTATGAAAAAATATATATGTATGATCTTTACGTCGCCGGAAAACATGAAATTAGGAATTTCATCAAATCCCTAAGGGAACGATGAATTCACGCAAGATGTTAAAATAACGTCTCTTTGAGGTCATTTCCCTGATGTAAGTTGTTGTTGTGTCCAATCCTTCTGGATCTAGCGGCAACTAGATCAAATCTATGAGACCATTAACCCTAAAAAGTCCAGCACCCGAAGTGGACTCCCATGGACATTTTCCAAAGCTAACCCCAAACAATCGAGGATATATTCAGGGGAAGCCGGTAATAGGTGACACTTGGAACAAGTCTGGAAAACCTTATGGCCAGATTCGAAGGTCATGCATTTCAAATGCCCACTGAGTAATTTGGGCCAGCCGTTTGATCATTTCTGTCTCCGTCAAATTCCAAAGCATCTCCAGGGCTTTTTCTACTAATCCCGGAATGGTCGGGAGGGGGCACCCAGACTTGCGTGTCCTTAATTTTCATTAAAGAGTAAATCTCTGGATATGTGAGTGCATAATCAGTGGTCGCAAACTCAGAGCAGCCTCTTTTGGCCAAGAAATCCGCGACTTCATTTCCAGGGACATTAACATGGGAAGAGATCCACTGAAAGTGGACATCTTTATATTTAGCTGTGGTTTTGAGCTTATTGATTATTCGAATGCTCACAAAGTCAGCCACACGAGTCCAGTCCTGCAGGTGTTGAACGGAGCTTCGGCTATCTGTAAGGATCCAAATGTTGCTAGAGTCAGTTCTGTTGAGGATGGACTGTATCCTCTCTCCTATAGCAACTAATTCACTTCTGAGAACTGAGCAGTTTTCTGGTTTGCGTCTAGAAACCCGGATAGAAAGCTTCTCAATGAAGACAACGCTCCCTCGGTGATTTGACTCGTCTTTACTACCATCGGTGTATATCAATATGGCATCACTTGGAATACCCTATATGACCTCGAAAGCAAGCTGTCGTAGGTATTCGGGCAAGTCTGAGTTTTTATTTGTATGGGACAGAAGTTCAGAGTGGAAGTGAACTCAAGGCAAGCTCTGAACCGGGTTGACACAAGGTTTCGAAAATGTATGTTCCACTGATTGGGAAATGATCTTCATTTTATCGGCCAGTCTAAATGGACTATTGTTTTTTAATCTTTGGTTGTTTTTCCATTTACATAAGTATTCGGAGGTTCGATTCTGGGTTTCATAACTTTTTAATTTATTATAGTGTTTAACCCAGTGCTTCTCAAACTTTCAATACTGGCGCCCCCTTTTCAATCACAATTTTTATCGCGCCCCCTTATACATTAATAAATTACTGAATGCAATAATAATGTCCTTTGACGCTAAAGCTACAATACACGATCTTAATTATAAACCGTACAAATTAATAACATAAGTATTAAATTTTGTATATGTTACTTTTAAAAAAATTAAGTAATAGGATAATATGATGTTAATTTCCTTTCCCAATTTTAAATTGGAACATATATTTCAAAATTTGGGGGCTGCTTAGAAGGCAAAATATAGATATCAGCTAAATATAGAAAAGAACTCTCGAGGGGCAATTTCTAAAAAACTTTTCTCTGCAAGACAAGCCCATGGGAAAACGCTAACTTATTAAACTTGTTCTTAATCCGTATTAATAAGATAAGTATTAAATTTTTATATATGTTACTCTTAAGTAATATATATTTTAAGTAAATTATACTTTTAAGTAACAGGTTATACATAATTATGTTATTTTTCTTTTTTAATTTTTAAAATTGAAACAGATTGAGAAAAAATATTTAATT
>BMAV01008012.1:0-13105 GCA_019973955.1 Trichonephila inaurata madagascariensis
TTAGGAGAGGGGGTGCCAGCTCAGGTGTCGTCCACGTCACTTGACCATGGTTCAAAATTACGTGGTCCGTCGCCAAAAGCCCTCGTGTTGCTGAACAGTGCGACGTTAATATTCAATCAAATCAATCCGGGAACTTTTGAGTCCTACCTCTGTATACAATCTATGAGATGTGTTTTATCACTTCTGTATTTCTTCGGTTAGTACTTAGTACTTTTTCTTAATAAATTAGTTTTCACAGAGTTTTAAACTTTTATAAAAGTAATTGTGTGATTCAGTTCGTGAGCGAATGAAGTCACATACACACACTAAATAAATATGGGGTACTTAAATTTGTTAAAAAAGTATAGATTTTTCATTTATAGCATTGAAATATAAGTTTGTATGGAATTTCAATATTAAAAGTAAAGAAAAATTAAAATTTTCGCTATTATTTAAATTTTCCTCATTTTTATTTGAATATAATTACATACTTTTTCAAGTTTTTTTATTCTAAAAATGAGTACAATTCCCGTAAATATAAAATAAGCACATTTCTATAGCAGGCATACAATGCAGATAACAATTGTGAGAGATAGGAGCTGAAGATTTTAAGTGTAATGCAGAAAATCCTAGGGTCCTGAATATATAAAATTTAACAATGACAAAAGTAAATAATGACATCTGCTAGTGATATTTAAAGGAACCCTATTTATCAAGTAAATTGCTTCAGGACTTTGAAAAGTGAGAGAAATTCTTATAGATGAAAGATAAGAAACGTTTCTAAATTAACTGGGTCTCTTAATTTGTAGATAAAGTATTTGTTATCATCTTGCTTTCATGTATGTTGAAGTGCTCAGACAAAAGGTATCTGACATTATGAATAACAGAAAAGCACGTATGTATTTTCATTTTAAAGAATTAGCTCATCAGTATTCTTTTAGGAGTTGTACTGATATTATAAAAGCTTTCAATGAAGACTTATGAAGATTTATCTGTTTTCTATACATCAGGAAAATGAAATTATTCTCAGGAAAATTCTTTTTGCTTATACAAACTTTAAAAAAAAATTGAGAGAGAGAGAGAGAGAAAGAAATTTATTTTCATTTCTTCAAATTTATTTCTTAAAATAATTTATATTTAATTATACTCTAATGATTTGATTACTTATTTTTATTTACTTAATTTTATTATATATTACTTGATCGAATTACTTCTCAGAAAACCAGAAAAATTGAATGTTGATAATTTGCAGAAATGCTAAATGCAATTAAAAAAAACTCTATCATTAAATTTAAAAAAGTCGATAAGTAATTAAACTTTTCTTTAAATTTAATCGTGATTGTAATATATTTCTGAAAGAATCTCAGACTTCTCTTCTGTATTAGGCTAATTTCATATGATTTAATTTAATGATGATTCTTAGAGTTACTTAAAATACATTTAAAATTTAAGGTTATTATAGTATTACTTTGGATACAATTTAAAGAATAAAGACATTTCTTAAGCGTTAGGAAAAAATATTTAATGCTAATTACATACCTTAAAAAAAAATTAAAAATTTTTAGAAATTTTGTTTTAAAAGAAAAGTTTCTTCATACTCAAATCACACAATTTTTACTGGGACTTTAGAGCTTATAATTCTAAAGGCACATGAGTTCCATGAAGTACTCAATTATTGCAGCATACAGTTCTGTATTCCCCTTGCTGGACTCTCTAAAGAAATCTCAGTAAAACTTTTTATTGTCATTTGATTTTCTTGTTGGAGGGGGATGAATTTTTGCAGAAAATGATTTTTAAAAGAGATATAAATAGATTACTTACATACGTGTACTTTACAGTGAACATTTCAGTTTATATCATATTTAAGTATTGGTACCTTTTGAGAAACTATAAAAGTGATTCTACATAAATATATTACTATGTTGAAAGTAATATTTATAGCTAAAGTTAAGGAACGGACATAATTTATTTCACGGATTTTTCAAAATGTAATAGCAAATGAATAATTTTTAGTGAATATTGCTGTCTTGGGCGACCGTATACATATTAACTTCCAAAAGTGCCAGTTTGCTGTATTATTTTGGACTACCAGGTACCTTTATAACGGGTCTATCCACGAATCGTCCATTCATCCTCTTGGGTAAGATTATTCTTTTTAACTGTAAATTCTGTTGAAAACTTTCCCACGAAGAGGAAGATGGGATTTATTTAAATGAGTTGTTCTATTTAAACGTTGACATTTAGGTACACGATGCTAGTCGATGGATAATCGATAGTTGACAATGGGAGATTAAAAGTGATTAAACTGTGAACACGATTTACAACCGGAGGTCATATATTTAAGGTATCCGACTACGTTCGGAACCGTGATTTTGCAAAAGCATGTAAATGGATAATATTTATGATATTTAGTATCACTTAGATTGGAATACATGTATAAAACTGTTTTAAGGACATTATGACAAAATATTTATTTAAATACAATATTTGGGCAAAAATTTAACTTATAATAACCTTTTCTGCAAATGTTCTCCTTTTGTAAAAAATGCTTCTATTGTATTAATATTTTGCCTATATTCAGCTCAGACCTCTGTACAGAGGCTCAACTAGAATATTTAAAATGCATAATTTGGAAGTCGGTTTATCAAAGTTTTACGAAAACAGAAGGGAGAAATTTTAAGAAAATACGCCGATAATTATTTCAAATGGTTGTAACTCTGAAAATAATTTGAAGTTTTCAAAAATCATAGTTGAGCCTCTGTACAGAGGTCTGAGATATATACAGGCAAAATATTAATACAATAGAAGCATTTTTTACAAAAGGAGAACATTTGGAAAAAGGTTATTCTAAGTTAATTTTTTGCCAAAATATTGTATTTAAGTAATTTTTTTTGTCATAATACCTTAAAACAATTTTATACATGTATTCTAATCTAAGTGACACTAAATATCATGAAAATTATCCATTTATGTGCTTTTTTAAAATCATGGTTCCGAACGTAGTCGGATACCTTAAGTAAGATAATTACACAGAATTGATGCGTAGAAGTCAAGAGTGCTCCAGAAGTAAGTGAAATAAACTTTAATTGTGTGTTAGTAGCCTTTAGCCATGCGATTGCTTTTACGGATATTTACTAAGTGCATTTACTGCCTTTAGTTGTGTTGATTAAGTAAAAGGAATAAATAAATTACGCTTAAAACTTACTACGGATATACTTTACTCGAACCCCCAAACCCCAAGAACCCAATGTGGGTTGTTACATCTTTAGTGTTTTACTGTCATATTTTTAAGCGATTTCATACCAAATTTTGCTTGATTGAATTCAGCAGGTTTTGAGAAATCGGCGAAAATATGTTTCTTAATTTTTGTTTGATAGTATATATCTGTATATATCGAACATTTGTGCATGCTATGCAATTACCACGTACGTATTTTCTTAACTCCCTGAAAGTATTTCTAGTATTTTTAAAAATGATATTCAAATAATTTTTTTTCGATCTAAGAGTAAGTTATGTGAGTTTATATACGTATCAGGACTAACATTAAATTGTTTTTGTGAAAAACAACTTTTTAAAAAATCAGTTCCCTAGTTTACTAAGAAAATCAGAATGTCCTATTTTTCGTTTAATTTTGGACTTCCTCTAGGAAATAAGCTTTTTTTTATCAAAGGAAATCTGAATTTTTTTTTTTTTTTTTTTACGGAAGACTCTGTAATTTTCTCAATTTTTTTGTTGAACACTTATTGCAAAATATCCTTATTTCTAAAATACATAAATAAATAAATTACAAAGTTTCACATGAGAAATTTCCTTTCATTTACCCTTCTTCCCCTTTTGTGACTGAAAATATACACATCAAAAATATGATTATGATTCTCTTATTAGATTTTTTTCTGTTATAGTGCTAAGATTCTCAAATAATTCAGAATAGTTTTAAGGTTTGAATAAGAAAATATGAATTCACACTGAGCTCCTTCTTTCTTTCAAAAATTTAAAATGCCTTTCAGGCTACATGTTAAACAAATTCGCATTAAAATTTTTTTAAATCCAATGTTTTCTTTTATTTTCTCTTATTATAACAGGCAAAATAAAAAAAAAACATTTGAAAGTAAATAAATGACTAAATACACGTATGCAAATAAAGTTTAAAGAGCTCTTTTTTATCACCATGTTATCTCTTAGAACTTTCTTTGAAGATTTTCTTGTTAAATCAAAGAAGTTTCTTTAAAGTTTTCTGAAAAAGTAGATAAAGCTTTTGACTAATTCCTTATAACTCATTCCATTTACACACACACACATTAAATATTGTTAATACCATTAAATGGAAATGTATCTTAAGTACTTATTTTACTTCCAGTCTCGAAACAATTTTTTTCAAGTAGATCATTTATCAAATTTATTATTTCTTTAAGGTTTTAGATCAAATGATATCCAAAACAGCAAAACTGGACAAATAAATAGACATAATGTTCAATATTTTAAATATTAGCTACTGTAAGCAGACTTTTTGGATGAAATCGTATATAAAATGAAGTAATCTGCTATACGAGTTTTACTTCTAGAAATTAACCTGGGGTTTTCTCTGATATTATTATAAGTTTTAACTGCCATCTCTAACAGAGGAAACGTAAGGGATGGCATTTTGAATGGTTGAAGGAAGGGAATGGTTGCAAACACTGAGAGGCCAAAAATTACAGACACCCTCTTCCAACAAGCTGATCCTCCATCTTCCACAGCCAAAATTCTTCTTAATATGAAAGCAAAAAGTCACCGATAACGTTTTTGAGGTATGTGAACATAAAATGGTATAATGGTTGTTTTAAATTGATCAGACTAGATGGCAATATTTCCAAACTTTCAAATTAACTTCGACTTTTCTCTACAGAAACTCAATAGGGCTGAGGTCAAGGTATTGTGTTTATTATGGGAATAATGGGAAGGTTAAACTCTAATGTTCCTGAAACCCATTGAAGACTGATTGAGCATATGGAAACGTACATTTTGTTCTGCTGAAAAAGAAGCATTGTAGCCAAAAACAAGTACAAGCAGTCATTGGGTGAGTCCCTCCCCCAAAGTAGTCTACTGAGTGTACATGATTGACTACGGTGTTAAAACTGTTTTGCTTAGAATTGTATCCGTAGATATCAAATAACTTTGTGTATGCCCGGATAATATTCTCCATACCGTAATTCCTCCGCCAGCAACCTGAAAAGCTGACCTTTGTCTAAAGGAGTCATGAATTTGTGCGGTTTGTGCCAAATTGTGATCTTGACATCCACATTATCTTTTCAATCGACTAGTGACCAATTTTGTCGTTTCTAGGTATACAAGAGACTACTTTTTCTATTTTTCTTTTACAAAGTTCACTCTAGATGGTGTCCTGTAATAAAGCTTGTCTTTATATGCGTTGGGATATGTTTTGTGATGCGTTTATATTGAATTCAATTGTAATTCGCCGTATGTCGATGCTCTTCTGTTACTGTGAACTACGCGTGATACTCGTCTTGAACCTATTTATTTTAAACATATCGAGCCGGGCAATCTCAATTATTTGAAGTATGTTTTTCACTATTGCCATTCTTTAAATGCCTGAGATACTTTTGTTAAAGAAAGTCTTCGAATAATCATCGTTTCGGAGATTCTGGTACCAAATATTCTTGAACCGCCTGCCATCCCTCTCGTTCAAAGTCTCTTAAATTTTTCACATGTTCTATTTTTATATTAACTTCCCTGATTACGCCACCTGAACCAGAGCGTTCCTTGTATGTGCCCGGTGTATAAACAGCTCTGTGTTGTCTTTATATTATTTTGTGCCACTGACGGGCAATTTTACTTTCGAATAAGATATATCTATAATTGTTTTCGCAACTCACCCATGCTGGATTCGAGTAGAGATATTACAGGAATGGCATCCTCTGAACTGTGTGGATAGTTCAGATGCACCGGAAAAATTTTAGTTACCGATACTATACCGATACCTAAATTCTCTTCATGAAATTAAAAAAATTTAAAAAATAAAAAGAAAAAAGAATTACTCAAAGATTTTCTAAAAATAGCAATGGTACTCTGATTTAAAATAGTTTGCATATCTATTGGCTAATAAATATCATAAACGTGAAAAATATCTGGGAAATATCTGATATATCTGCAGTATTTGGATATAGTTACATCTATTAAAATTACAAAAATATGACGTATCGTCATTAAATACTTATATATATATTAAAACACGGTTACAATGAGTTTTATCTTTTTTATGATGAAAAAAGTATTTATAAAATAATAATTTTCTATAATAGTTATAATAGTTTTAATAATAGTTATATGACTAGGACACTGTTTTGAACATATATTGATAAAAAATATGAAATCTAGTAAAGTATACTAATTAGGATCTATATATATCAGTAATTTTGAATTCAATTTGATAATTATTAGTCTCAAAAAGTGCAGCAAAAGGTTTTTAATAATATCGTTTACTCCTTTTATCGTACTATGTTTTTTCACTTATACGTTGAAGTTTAAAAAAAAATTTGTATGCTAAATTTTGCAATGTCACTTGGAGATTATATGACTAGCTTTGATAAATTTTAACTTCAAGTAGAAATGGGAAAACTGAGAATAACATTGCACTTTTTTATTTCTAACCAGTTGCTTAAATTGGAAGATAAATAGTTTTAGATAAACGTAGAATATATTCCAGTAAGTAAAAACAATATTTGCATGGTATACAGAGTTAGAAAAAGATAATATCTTTTAATTCATTTGTAATTAGTGCCTAAAGTAATCTGCTTAGTTTTGATTCAGAAAGCTTGATTGTTATATAAACCTACTTTTCAACGATAATATACTTTAAGCCATGAGATACGAACTTTTGAAGGATTTAATACAATTAAATTAAAACGAATAAAGAGAGTTAATTACAGTTAAATATTACAGACACGGAAAACTTAGTATATTGAAACTATGCGGGATAATATTTGTGCACCTAAAACAGAGGCTTTTCAAAATAGACTTTTTTTTTAAGAAAATCTATTCCGAAGCTATCTTTTAGAGAGATTTTGTGTGATATGACACCTTATATAACCAGGTCTATTTTTGAACACGGCAAATTAATCTTCATATAAACCCTGACTTACGTAACAGTGTTTTACTACATGACTGTTAAAAGATACATTTGTTAATGCGTATTTCTTACCTCACAACGGTCAATTTCAGTCTCTTAAAATGCCTTTTGAACTCTCTACATATCCTTTGGTGGTTTTATCTTTTATTTATTCGATTTATCACAATTTAATTTTTCAAAATTTTTTTTTCTGATCTAGTTGATGTTTTTATAATTGTTAAAAATAAATCTCATGTGTACTAGATGAACTTAAAATGATTCTTGAAGTTTCCATAATAGTGAACTGGAAAATAAAATTTCAGTAATACGAGGTGTGGCACAAAAAAGGAAAATAAAAAGAGACTGGTTCAATTAATCATTGCACGTACAGAATCAGTTCACCGTGACATTATCATTTTCAAATTCGTTCCTCTCTGCATTCACACACTTCTGCATTCAGTGCTGGCCCTGGTGGTAACAGTTCGGGGATGAGGGTTTTGGAAGACTCTCCTTTTTTGCCTGAACTTCTTCAACCGAGATAAAACCCTCTTAACAAGATTAGCCTTAAACTTCCCTTTAAGCAAGGTTTCACTCTATGAAATAAAAAAACACCACCTGGAGGCAAACCAGGTGAATAAGGAGGATGCACCTTTACAGTGATGTTTTTCCTTGTCAGAAAGTGTTTGAAAGATAGGGTCGTGTGAGAGGGTGCATTGTCTTGTTGCAACAACCATCCATAACTCCGCAATTCTATAATTAGTTTCTGATTTTTTCACGAAGTCTTCTTAGTATTCCAATGTAGTAGTGCTGATTAACAGTTTGACCACTGATGTGAGGGAATTCACTCATATCACGAATTTTGGCTAAAGTTTGGTCTGTAATCGCTGACCTTGGGCCCCCAGCACTTTCATAATCTCCCCCACTGTCCCTACCCCTTGAAATTTGCTTATGTCATTCAAACACATGTGCATAAGATAAAGTTTCCTCTTCATGAGCTTCGGTTAATATTCGAAATTTTACCATGGCTGATTTCTGAAGTTCCATAAGAAACTTGATGTTGAATCGACATTTTCTCGGCAATGCAGTTGCACATGTTCACTCAATGACGCAGTGCTCCCAACTGGCATAATCGTTTTCAGCGAAACTGGCAACATGGATAGATGAAGTGTGTAGGATGACATCGGCGAAACAGTTGTTGCCAACTCCACTCTTTTTTCAAGCTACACGCTTAGTCTCATTTTTGTGTCACATCTTGTATACCTTACACCAACTAAAAAAATACTTTATCCGGCTTTTAATAGACTAGCTCTTGACCCAAGCATTTATTTCCATTTTTGTTTCACTCCCTACATATGTGTTAAATTGAAACTAAACTTTAATTTGAAGATATAAAGTTATAAAATGTTTCAAAACCTGGCAAATTATGAAAAAATATCGAATTGATTCTTTTATATTGAATAAGAACAGATTGTAACTTTTAGAAACTTATGTCGGATCTTTTTTAATTTCAAACATACCTCAAGGTAAGCCTGCTTAATCCGATTTGCATTTTCGTACGAAACAGTAATTGTATTAGGAACATGTTTTCAGCCTCCCATAAACGCTTTTATTAGAAACTGTGTAATACAAGATCAGGTGTAAGTGAATTAAGTGTGTTGTACTTCACCGATCTTTCCTTAAAAAGAAAATTCTATTTAATCATCTTACAGTTTTCTCAGAAACTACAAATTGCATCTTCTCTGTTTATGAACTGGGCCATTGTAACTCCAACCTAAAGTAATCGAATACCTCTTAATATCTTAATTTAATATCTGAAATAAATGAAGAAAGAAAATGATACCTTTTTCTTTCGTATTGATTGTTTTTACTTGTCTTTCTATGTTCAGAGAAAACTTTTAAATCCTTTTGAAGGTGACTGGGTATGAGCTGGCTTTTATTAATTCTATTAACGTGCTTCAATGTTTATTGGGTTTATAATCTCATAATGTAATATGAAATTCGTTCTTCGCACCAATCAATACCGAATAACTTTTTCGGATTTTTAAATAATTGAGTTTCCTAGGATTTTAATCAGAATAAACATCTTTTTGGTATTAATATAAAAATATGCATATTGATTTATTTTCTATAGTTTGAGATCAGGAACTTTCTTTTTGAAAAGTACATTTGTGGAACAGAAAGCATATATTCAACATTTTAAACCGAAGATCTTAATACGTTAATTTAATATAATTGAAGAAAAAGGCTTCTTCTTTTATACACACTTCTTTTTTTATAATTATTGTTTTTTCCATAATTTGTATTTCTATATTCAGAGTATAAGTTTGATTCCTTTCCGAAAGACAAGGAGTATGAACTTGATTTTATTATTTTTACTAGCATGCTACAATATATATATATATATGTAAGGATAATTAAATTAGATTAAAAATTAAATTCTCTATGTAGCACTTAACTCATCTTTTTCCTCACCTTTTCAATATCAAACTAACTCTCAAGTATCAAACTAACCACCCATTTATTTCTTCCGAACATATGGCCTAGCCAATAAACATGTCTAATTCTAGATCGTTATATTTAATAGCCCTATATGTCAGCATTAACTTTCAAGAACACTTATGAACGCCACGATCGGTGTTTTAAGTGTTTAACCTACTTAAGATTTTCGGTGGCGTTCTTTTTCTCTCTGCCTCTTGCTTCAGAAGAGATGTACGCATTCTAGAATAAAGACCTTTTTTAAAACTAAGTCTGTTTCTGACTCCAAAAATATGTCATATATATACTAGCCGGTATACCTGTTCTTCGCACGGGTGAATTTAAAAATTAAACAATACAGATTGAAGGATTAAGAAGTTTTTAATGAGTTAATTTTATGTGAATTGCAAATTAAAAAAAAATCTTTTTGCAGATCTTAGCTGAATAAAAAAAACAGGTTTGTTAAATTTTAAGTCTGTAGATCTAATAGCTGATATAAGAAGGACTTTTTTTTATTTATAACTCCCCGTAACTCTCTTTTGGGTCAATTTTTGAAAACTTCTTTCTAAGCTGATTTCTCCTCAGCAAAATTAACACATTGTTACAAATTATGCTTAATGAACGCTTAAAATAGTGTTAATAATTTATATCTGGAAGTTTAATACGTTGATATTACTTTCTATTGTATTTATTTTATGTTAAAGCAATACATTAGAATCGAGCGCGCACTGGCGTAGGCAAAACAAAGAGGGAAATTTTGTTTCACACATAAAATATAGATATATGCTGTCACGAGCTTACGTGATTATATAGGTGTAACTCTAACGGTTTTTTGCAGCGCAAGCCAGAATAGCTTGCAGATGGCAGAATTTTTTCCTATTTACTTGACAATTATCTCGGGTTTCTTGAATTATCGTACGGCCATCATGTTCTGGTGCTCTACGCCTGTA
This sequence comes from Trichonephila inaurata madagascariensis, assembly GCA_019973955.1. NCBI lineage: Eukaryota > Metazoa > Arthropoda > Arachnida > Araneae > Nephilidae > Trichonephila > Trichonephila inaurata. The sequence goes on from BMAV01008012.1 coordinate 10,510, forward strand.
CAGAGGATAGCCCCTTTGTCGTTGGTTTCAGTATCTTTTAAAAGCGTCCTTGGATACTTTTTGGTACATTTTCCTTCCTTCATGCATGGTGATGATGGAATTACTGTATCACAGGGACCGTGAATCATATTTTTGGTCACAGTATCACAGAATTTTCGATTGAGTTTCTGGGCTTGGTATCTCCTCACTTATGACTTCATCAATTTGGTTAGGTCGTAATTTTTCCATCAACCACAGCAGTAAGTGCACGTGAGACAAACCTCTTTTTGTCACTCAATCGAGTACATGAAACACTTCATATCACCAAATATTTTACCTTTTGTAAGTAGAGCAGCTAATTTTTCAATTTTTATTTTAAATACTCTGGCTGTTAAGTCATATCTGTCCGTTGAATTTTGACCTGGAATGAGCTCTCTAATGATTTCTGACCAGGCGGGATTACATGTCATTGTAATAAACAGATTAGGCCTCCCGTAGTTACGCAGGTATGTGAACTCATCCAGCCTGTATTCATGAATATATCTCGCGCTTTTTACAAATGATGACGGGAAAATCATCATTTGACTATTTATTTGGATCTAAATCAGCATCATTCCTTATCGCGACTTGTAAATGTATATAATTTTCTGCTCCCAGTTTAGTTTGGTTCAAGGCAATAAACCTTAAGGGAGCACTCTCCACTTTAAAGTATATGCCCATTAAAAACTGAAGAAGTCTACATCGAAGCAATAAATTAAAATTGTTGCGACGTACCATCATATGATATGCATAAGTCTTTGCATGACACTTTTTTGTTTGGTATGGGTTGTTTTGTAACTGCGTTTATCAGAGGAATATTAAAACTTTATCCCACTTGTCCTTTCCAAAAAAATATTGGGTACTCGAGAGCATCATAAAATCTATGAGTGTTCGGAACTGTAGTAAGCCGGTCATCGTCCGCCTGAATAACGATGTCCGGAGACGCAGTTCGTTCACTATTAACTACTACGGCAGCTATTTCATTTGTTGTCGGGGCATTGAATTGTCTTTCATATTCACACGTGGTACACGATCTGGTGTATCACAACCTTGTAATTATCGCGAGTCACTCTATCTTTAGCCATTTTAAATTCATGCACTAAAATGTTGTGATCATGTAGAACGTAATTTTTGAACCGTGTTTCTTTCCACACCTTGTGCGTACAGTACACACCTTGTGCTGATTATTGTCCATGAAATAAACTTGCAAAACTTTTGGTTGCGTATTGGTAGCAGGAAGCAAAGATCCAGTCATGTGGTATATTTGCCCTTGGATTGTGAAAGCCGGGCAAAATCCTTGCATCGAAACAATGTTATCCGCTCCAAAAGATGTCATATGGAAGCATGTATTGCAGGGCTTCTCAAACTGTGGGGCGTGTCCCCTAAGGGGTCGTGATAACTCTACAAGGGGCTGCGAGCAAATTGAAATATCGAAAACAAAAGATTAATTTTTAAAAAAATTATTAATTTACTGAAAGTAAGCAAACAAAATACGTTCTGACATAATAAAAAACAAAATTAACATTTGTACTGATATAATACACTTATAAATGTTCAGTACTGCACAATGAATTTTATAATTAATTTAACAATATGAGATAAGTTAAGAACAAGTTTAATAATAACCAGTGACCCCATGGACTTGTCATAAATAAAATTATATGAAAATATAATTAACAGTTATTCTGATATATTTTTTTTATTTGTTTATAATTAATCCCTCACGGAGAAAAAATTAGCGCACCAAGAAAGAATCGTCAAAATGAAACGAAATTTTGCATATGTAATGACTACTTTGATCTAAGTAAATGATCAGAAAATTGAAGAAAAATGATCATTTATTTCAGACAAAAGGGCAAAATAACGGAGGATTTAATACCCTGTTGAACCCCCTCTACCGCAAATGCACGATGCGATAATATCGGACATTGAGGCACACAAGTTGTGTATGATGCCTTGATACATTTCGTCTCATTTTTACTGTAACCTTACCTCTAGTTCATTCAAAATCGTAGGATGCCCAACTCGCCGTCCCAAAAGATCCCAGATGTGCTTGATTGGAGACAAATCTGGGGATCGGGCAGGCCAAGGAAGCGTATTAACAGTGCGGAGACAGTCTTGCGACACCCTTGCGGTGTGAGGTCAAGCATTGTGTTATTGAAAAATGGCTCCTGGGAGCCATTGCATGAGGGGCAACACATGTGGTTTCAGGAAGTCATGGATATACCGCTGGGCTGTCGTGGTGCCATGTATCAATACTAGGGTTAACCGTGTATTGTAGGCAATGGCATCCCAAACCATCACACCAGCTGTGGAAACGGTGTGTCGCTGTAAAGCAAAGGCATGATTGAGGCGTTCACCACGGGTCTCCACACACGAACACGATTATCATCACTGCTGAGATTGAATCTGGATTTGTCGCTAAAGACGACCTGGTCCCATTCCACTTCAGTCCAGTTTCCTCGTGCGTGGCACCACTCAAAATGGAGGCATCGATGGGTGGGCGTCAAGGGCAGAACACGTAATGGGTGCCGTGATCCTAAATGTCCTTCAGTCAGGCGCCTTCGTATGGTTCGAG
>BMAV01008012.1:23201-37785 GCA_019973955.1 Trichonephila inaurata madagascariensis
GCTTTGGCTCCACTGTAATGTTTTCTATCTATTTACCGGTGGTGTAATGGAGAAAGTTTGGAGACCCCCCTTCCTGAAAATCAGGTTTTGCCTTTAATATTTTATAAATTGGGTAAATACGAATTTAGCGTAAATCAGCCCTTGGACCCCTAGAGTCCTTCCCCCCTCGTGATGCGGGGGTGTACGTTACACCACTGAAATGTAGACACTTCAAGACGCTCTGTTCATTTGTTATGAACAGTCTCCCGACAATGCGCATTCAGTTGCTTTCTCTCAACGCTTCAGCAGCCCGCGCGTGATTGAAGACGAAACTTTCAATTACAGTGACATTATAAACAATTTGATAAATTATGAAGACGGACAAGAAGCCAGATTCTTTGAGAGCGGATAAAAATATGCAGGGATCCAGCTTTCCAACAAATTAGAAAAGCATTTTCTTAAAATAGATACCAATTAAGAAAGGAGTATAAAATTCCAAAAAGGGCTTCAATCATGTATAGCTGATTATCGTGACATTTACACAAGCAGTTGACCACACGACCTTCGACCAAAAACTTATCTCTTACTTTACGTTGCCAAAAAGTAAATCAATTGAAATTGTAACTTCAAGTGTGTAATATTTAATTATTTATTTGGTTATGGAAGTATTCTTACATAAATTTTCTAAATAATTGGCATATTTTATAAATGCGACTTTTTTATGCGGTCCCTATCTACCGCACAAAAACAAGTTTACTGCATTGAATTTTCCTCAATTATGAGATGAATCCATATTGGAGTTATATATATATATATATTTAGAAAAAAAACGACATTTATATTTTATGTGACTACCCCTCATGTATATCCTTCGCTGCGTAGAAGTGACAAAAATAGCGTTTCTAATCTACGTTGAAAACATATATGTTACAGGTATGGATGTCTTTTGTTGATTTTGCTTGTGTTTTACAGTAATATATCAATCTACCACTGGAGTCTGACAGGGCTTAGGGTAACTGTTTGCTTAATTTGGAATAGATCCCATAATTTTGAAATGACGAAATACTGAAAAGAATCAGTATCAAAAGAACAATCACAAGATTGATTGTCCTTCTTCAAGGCACATTCCCAAAACATACAGAAACTAGTGTTTTCTGGAAGCCTTATAGTCCAATAATATTAGGGTTTCACTGCGGAATAAGAGATAATAAGCTGAAAACTCGTATAGACCTTTATTTTGGCATTCTAAAAGTTATCTCAAAAGGTAAAACAAAAAAAAAATCATGTTTTTTGCAAATATCTTGTTTTCTTTGACTTTTATGCTATTTACACTTATTACAAATCTTGTAGAGAATAAAATTTTCTATGTTTGAAACATTTTTTTATACATCAAATCGTTTTTGAGATAGAGGGCGTTGAACGCGTAGCGCTTAGCTATCTACAGCATAATGCAAGTTCAACCGTTAGTCACGTTATATAATACGCTGTATAAAGTTTGTGAACCTTAAAAATATGTATAGTTATAAACAATTGGCATTTTGTATTAATTATTACATTACATTTAGCAATATTTTTCATTAATCAAGTATATTTTTTAATAACACTTATCTGTTCATGTAATTAAAAAGTAGGTAACTAAAATTGTAGACTTACTTAAATTATATTTTAATATATGTCAATTAAATTTTAAGTAGAAAAAAATGAAGTACATTTTCTTTAAAATGTATAAGCATTCAAATTTGTTTCCTTCTGTACAGATTATACCTGTACTTACGGACCCCTATTATATGAACGCTCTATTTATAGTTGAAGGACAGAGATGTTTAGCTGTATCGCAAAGACCAATTCCCTTTTCAATAAACCAATTTCTACTAACCATGTTTATTCGTTAGTTTTAAATTGTATTTTGGCAACGACGGACATAAAATTTTGAGTTACGGCTGATTTGTGTTTTATATGTAATGAATCCCTTTCACAAGAGGATCCCCTGTTAATGTAGTGCGCCATTTAAAAACTTTGAGAGCAGCAGGTATCGAACGAAAAAAGGTCACAGTGATTTTTTAAATTCTGTAACCTTCTTGAATGTATATATCGAGTGCCGAAAAGTATACATTAGTAAAAATTCTATCGTAGCATCAAAACGACGCATTGAAAACAGTGAACCTTTATCATCGCTTAGCGCACCTCGTAAAAGAAGTAAAGCGTTTGATTTCAAAAAGCTGTGTTTATTTTATGGTTAAGTAGCTGATGAAGCAGCAGAGACCAAAAAAAAAAAACTGCAGACTCACGATCAGTAAAGTAAGCTCTCTTGAACATTGTCTTGTACTCACGACAATGTTTCAAAAGAAACAGAATAACACAGAATAACATTGTTATTCCATAGGAGAATTAGTGAAAGATCATATACTTTGTAAGTTTGATTTGATCACTTCTAAAGCAAAATATAATACTCCCTGCAACACTAATTTCTTAAATCGATTACCATTTATTGAAAAGAAGCAAGATAATCAAGTCACAGAATCTACGGCAGAGATTTTTAATTACATCGAAAATCACTACGATTCGCAATTTCCATTGAAAGAGCTCAGAGATGTTCTGACGGGGGGTGTACCAGATGATAAAACTATAATTATAAGACTTCAACAAAAATATTTGACAGATATAATAATTACGACATAAGTAGGATCTTTAACAATCATATCTTTTCGTGATACACAAACTATTATATTATCAAAAGCTTGGTGTGATGATAAAAAAGGGATCCCGAAGAAGAACGGTTTCGAATTGTAGAAGCTGCAACAGCTATTATTCGTGAAGACATCCGGTCATTTGTCGTTGATACCAAGTCTTATCCAACTCAGGGCCGGCTCTATCAGTTTTTCTGCCCCCTATCTCTCTCTCCATATATATATATATTATTATAAGTCTTAAAAAATTCAAATTAATTCGAAATTAAAGGCATAATGACTTTTTATTATTTCAAACGAGTGAAATGAAAGAGAAGGAATCGTCAATTTAAGCAGGTCAATTTCTTTGAAAAATAGTCTATTAATGGTGAGGATCACAAGCGTTTGTTTTAACTTATAGTAACTACACTCAAGACTAAAACCAAACATCTCTTGTGGCTCACTATCTACCAAAACCTCTTATTACCCTTGTCCCTTTTTGGATAGCTGAAACCGGTCATCGTATGAGAGAAAAAAATGTCTCTCCTTTGTGACCTCACTCCTGGATAGGGAGAAAGTTATTAGTGAAAGATGTGTAAACATATCAAATTTTATGATTTAACAAACGCTCGAGCACTTCAAGTTTCAACATAAAAGAAAACTGTTATTAAATATACTGAGTACAAAATAAAAAATAAGATACGTTAAATGAAATATCAAATTCACACCCAATAATATTTCAGAAAATATATCAAATTTTTTTGCAACAAAATTTTTTTTTGTTTGATCCAAATGCCGCCTTTAAAATTTGCCGCCACGGGCAAGAGTCCGTATTGTCCGGCCCTAGAGCCACCCCTGTCCACCTCCAAGTAAAATGTTGGATGATGTAAATCAAGGTAAACTTAAAAAGTTAATTGCATTTCTTACAAGAAGTCATAAGGAAAATCAGAAAAGGAAAAATAGCTAATTTAAAACAAAATACACGTCAATAACGTCACGTTACGAAAATGATCATTTTCATCACAGCTATTATTATGCCTTTCTGTATTTCATCATAGAAGATATGTATCTAAAAGACCAATAGATGTGTTATATAGGTTGGAATTTGCAGCTTCGTATTATAATACTCTGTACAATACAAAATTTCAGTAGTTTCATATACATAACCTAGTATTTTATCATCAGAATCAGGCGCGTAAGTATAATATGTTGGATACAATACCGATATATAAATGTCCGTACTCTTGATGGTAATAATACTCTCCTTGCTATGGGGATGATTAAAATTGTTATTCCGAAAGATGCTGTTCTTTATGATGACCGCATACAAAAATGTACAATCAAACCAAGTGCAAAAGAGTTCACATGAGTCTCTTCTAACATATCATATGTGTCTCTTCTAGCATATGAAAAACCAATTGTATCTACGAGTATATACAGCAAAATCCAAGTCGAAAATCTACGACACGACATCTGCATTTTTTAAAAAATGAAAAAGCTTTCATTAGAATATTAGAGAAATTTCCAAATTTTGATCAACTAGCTCAATTATTCCAAGAAGAAAACTGCCTTGTACAAAAATTACATGAAAATGAAGTGCGAATCTTGTTGGCGATATACAATGCTCCAAAATCTGAGAACAGTATTGTGATAATCTTCTTTAAACTCAATTCAACTAGTCAACAAAGCTCAATATACCCGTGTAGTTATCCAATATTCCGACAACAAGTGAAGCGGCTCATCAACACATTAGCCATGTATATTATCAAGTTCAAACTTGGTTAGGAAATGATTTAGAACCCCAGGAAAAAAGGATTGGATTCTGCGGAATGAATCTTGGAACCGATTACGACAGTATTACCGCCTGCTCCAGAGGAATTACTTAATACAATATTTTGCAGCTGCAAGAATGGTTGTGGTTCACGTTGTGGATGTAGAAAATCGGGGTTGAAATGTTCTTCAGGTTGTGGCCAGTGTAATGGGTTAGCTTGCTTCAATGCTTCACGATATCTCAGTGATTTCGATGAAGATTGTACTTTTGATCCCGAAATCCTTCAAGATTTGTAGGTAATTAACCTTGATGACGAAAATAATGAGAATGAATTGGAAATTTTCGAGTGACGGAAGACATCAAAGAAGAGGAAGAAAAAAAAATAACATTCCTGTTCCTTTTATTATTAAAATTTTTGTAAAATCTCTTCACATCCAAATTTCAATTGTGACAATTGTATAAAACGATATTTCTAAATAAAAATATAATTAAAAATTTGCTCATTTTATTTTTTTGTACTTTAAATGCAATTGGTATATATAATAATAGAATATAATTAAAAAACACTATATGCATATATGTCAACAATTTTTGAACTACACGGACATGTAAGTGACATAAAAGAATTATATACTTGATTAAAATGAAAACTATTATTAAAAGCGATGTAATAAGTAATAAATAATGCTAAATGTTTAAAACTACAAATATTTTTAAAGTTTATAGACTTTATACGGCGTATTATATCATGTGACTAATTGTTGACCATGCATTATGCTGATGATAGCTAAGCGCTGTGCGTTCAACTCCTTCTATCTCAAAAACGGTTTGATGTATAAAAAAATGTTTCTATTAAGGTTATCGAAAATTTTGTCACCTACTATATTTATAATAAATATAAATAGCATTAAGCCGTATGAAACGAGATTTTTTGCAAAAAACTGATTTTTTTTACTCTTTGACCTTGAATATTTTAAAACGCGGACACGAGCTTTTGTCAGACTTTTGAGACAACTTTTAGAGTGCCAAAATAAAGGTCTATACGAGTTTTCAGCTTATTATCTATCATGCCGTAGTTGACCCTTATTTTTGACTAATATAACTGCACTATTAGAAATACGCCCGTTTAGAAAAATAACCGAATTGTAGAAAGTTCTAAGCACTTTCTTTGGATATAAACTTTTTAACCCTTCACAAAGCTAGGTTCTTAAACGACTATGATTTTTACTTATTTCTCGCCATAAATCAGTAATTATCTGTAATATAGCTTTTTTGATTACTTCCATCTACAACTGCAGTGAATTACAGTTACTCAAATTCATATTGACATTCGAATTTTAACATCTCCTCTATTCATAACGTTTGGCGTTGAGTGTATATTTAAAACTACTTAATTATCTAAAAGTTATTTCCAATTTCATAATTATAAAAAGTTTATAACTTAATATTTTTTTCCTAGCATGTCTCTTTTGGCATAACACATTTTATTCAAAATACAAGAATCAAAACAAATAATTATGAAACATTTTTGTGAATTCTAACGAATATAATAACAGTACTAAATCTGTATGTTTCAATATATTTGTATAAATAGAGATTTCTTCATCGTAACATGTTCATTTCATTTAACACACACATGCACATACACGCACCTATGTGAGGCTTATTCTATATAAAAGTTTAGTATCCTGAAAAATTTAGTTAAATTTTAAAACTATTATTTTAAATAAACTTAAAAATAAATTTAGTCTTTTTGAATTTACAGGAAAAATAAGCAAACTAACAATATGCGTTTATATAAATAATGTAGTAAGTATTTTTTTACATTTTTTCAATTCTGTTTTGGAACCGAATTCTTAATGTATAGATAGAATAAAAGTAAATAAAAGCAAAAAAAAAAATTTTATATACTATCAAAAAGTTGTTCCGTATTTACAGTTATAGGAGTCTATATTGAATTGTTATCGATTTATATATATATATATATATATATGAATGTATGTATTTGAAGAATTGAATTGAAAAATCAGAAATAGAGGAAATCTTTCTTTCAAGAAAGCATTATTCCAGACTTTGTAGAACTGATTCTAGAAAGCAGAATGTGAAGTACATTTTTGTATTTTCAAATTTGAAACAAATGTTAATAAGGTATGCTACCAAGCTAACACACAAGATAAAATAGGAAAAATGTATTGAAGATAGATAGTTCTTTTCTTATTTTTCGCTAGGTTTATTACAAAAATGCTTTTTATTCTAAGAAGTTTCCGAGAAAACTAAAAAAAAAAGCTGAAGGAAGGAAATTTAAATCTGAGTCACTCTTTTTTTCACTTGAGATGCGAAAGAAGTAAAGAAAAATAAAAACATGTCTGCTTTAAAGAAAATTTCTTTGCGTCGATACCTAGAATGTGCAAGCTATAACTTTTTTATAAAAATTCGATCGAGCTGTGTGATATAATTCAAGTTAAGAGAAAGAAATTTGAAATATAAATAATCCTAAGAATAAAAAAAATTATACCGGAAGAACATTCGAAATTAAGTACGATTCTTTTACATTAGCAATAATTCATTAAGATTTGAGTGTAATTTTGTAAATAAAAGAAAATTTGAATATTATAAAGTAAGTCTATTAATTAATTATTGCTATATTTATGCTTATCTTTATTCACCAAAAGCTTATGTCATCTCAAAGTCAACTCCAATAATTATTAATATTTATTTCAATCTTGCCTTGGTTGCACATGTACTAAAACTAAATAGTATCTATGCTTATAAAGTATGATTACATAACAGTGCAGAGAGAGTGTAGATTCTATAAAACAAACCTTTAAATTTATTTTCCAATTTGAATGTATGATCTCTCAATTTATATTAGTTAATCAAACTATGAATTAAGATTCAATGATTTTTGTTTTGTTGTGCATATTTATATACTATTTTTCAATATTGAAAAGCTATTAAAATGATCATAAACTCTACAAATTATTTCCGTCTCATTCCTTCACTTATTTATTGAAAATTATTTACTTAGTTTAACTTCATTATACTCATGGATTTATGGAAATATTTTCCTCCTAATTTTTAATTGTTATAAATAATTTACTATAAATTGCACACAATTCGATTTCATGAACAGTAATTATAACTATTCAGGAATTGATTAAAATTTCTCACTAACGCTCTGGTAAATGTGTTATTAAGCTACATATCCGACTTTTAAGGAACTCTGAATGGAGTAAAATTTCAATGTATTGGTTGAATAAAATTGCGATACTATTCTAAGTTTAAATCTCTTATAAAGCCTGGATTTAGATGTTAAAATAATTTAATTGAAATTTAGTTTTGAATAATATAATTTCATTTAAATTTTCGGTAAAAGTTTTAATCCTCTTTTCAGGTTTTAGAGATAGTATAACTTTCATTATTTTTTTACTTTTATTTTTATCAGTTTTCTTCCATTCAGAGATCTTACACATGTATAGAGATGCAGTTAGATTAGAACTTCTTAAATGAATCTAATATGAATATCTATTGTATTCGTACTTGTTTTTAAAGATGCTTAGATTTTAGAATTAGTTGAATTAGCGAAAAGAAATATTAAAAAGATTATTTTTGCCTAGGTATTATTTGATATATTTTAAAAATGTCATTGGTTATACAAATATTGTAGTTTACTAAAAACTATTTAAGTAACCGCAGGAATCTAAAAACACTGTACATACTGTAAGTGTAGCTGTTTTTTTTTAACGTACCTATAATATTTTGTGCTAAAATGTTCTTTTTGTTAATTTCCTCTTTATGACTTTACCTATGATTTTACTCACTCTTTATAGTTTTTAACTGTTTTTCGTATTTCCTTCATTTTTTTTAATGTTTAGTGAATTTTATGTATTTGAAGTAAAATATTATTCAAGGCAAAATTTGTTTAAATTTTAATGATAATTCATACTTTTCCACAGTAAGTGTAAATATGTGTTTTAGAGACTTTTTTTCCCATTTTTCCAGCTTAGTGCATTTTTAGATGTAAAATTTTATTTACAAAATTGTTCCATATTTTAGTTTGCTTTTCTTATCATTCTAGCTTCTTACAAAATCGATATAATTTACTCTACAAGTATTTATTTATGTCACTCGAATATTTATTTTGCGTTTTTCTTTTGTTTAATTTTGTTTGTTTCATTTATTTTGCGTAATTTATTTAAAAAATGAAACGAACAAATAATAGTTTTTTAGATGTAAAAATTCAGATAAATACACTAATTACATTATTTTGTTAAAGCTTCGTATATTTACATGAATGGTAATTAATGTTTGTTTAAAGAATGATATTGACAACAATCTACACTAGTGTGTCCATGTATTGCAGATTTATTTATAATAAGCTTTCTTTATACATAATGGACAAAATAAGTCTTAAAAACAAACTAAAGTATGCATTGGTCTACTATTTGCACACCTTTAAGTATAATTAAAAAAAATTGAATTTCAACTGTGCAAATTTTAATTTTGTTGTATTAAAATTTGCCTTACTTCAGACTTTGTTTGTATTTTGAATATCAAATGTATGGACAGTGAGAATAATTGAAATCGTATTTTATCTCGAAGCATACTATTTTTTATTTAAAAAATTAATAATTTGAAAAACTATACCTTAATTTTCAACTAAAAAAATTACCTTTTGTTTCTTTATAAACAAATTTTGTATTCACTGAAAAGTGTGAAAAGCTTTTGAATGTAAAATATGCTTTAGAAAAGATTAAATCACTAATAAAAATTTTAAAAAAATGTTGCAAGTTTTATAAATCTTTGAAGCTATAAATTCGATTTTGTTCTAATGCTGGCTTAAAATGTTTCAAGCAAACTTGAGATTAAGAAACATGACCAAGACATTTATTTGTTTATTATATTATTTATTGTGACAGCTTTTGGAATTATTCTAAATAAATTGCATTGCAATTTTTAAACATTTGAATGAGAATATAGCGTCAGTTTAAATTAAAGAGAACATAATGATTTAGGACAACAGATTTTAGTTATTCAGTCCGCGGAAACTGAATAAGTAGTTACGGATACTGTTAATAAAAACAAGGTATCTATTTAATTTATAAAAGATCTTAACTTTCTGAATTATTTTTTCAAGGGCAAGAAGAAGATAAAGGGGACAGTATGAATTTCGGAATGATTAATCTCTCTGTGTCTCTCCAGCTTAAGGTATCCGACTACGTTCGGAACCGTGATTTTACAAAAGCATAATAAATGGATAATATTTTTGATATTTAGTGTCACTTATATTAGAAAATGTATATAAAATTATTTTAAGAATATATTTACAGTAAAAAATTATTTAAGTACAATATGTTGATAAAAAATGAACATAGAAGGACCCATTTTCAAAATATTTTCCTTTTGTGAAAAATGCTTCTATTATAATAATATTTTGCCTGTATATAACTCAGACCTCTCTACAGAGGCTCAACTAGAATTTTTGAAATATATACCCTAGAAGTGAGTTCAGCCATGTTTAACGACAACAGAGGGGAGAAATTTGAAGAAAAAAACGCCAATAATTATTTCAATGGGTTGCAACTCTGAAAAATTTTTGATTATTTGAAAAATCATAGTTGAGCCTCTGTGCAGAGGTCTGAGCTATATACAGGCAAAATATTTTTTATATAATAGAAGCATTTTTCAGAAAAGGAGAACATTTTGAAAAAGGTTATTTTAAGTTAATTTTTTGCCGAAATATTGTATTTAAATAATTGTTTTTGTCAAAATGTCCTTAAAAGAATTTTATACATGCATTCTAATCTAAGTGACACTAAATATCCTGAAAATTATCCATTTAAGCGCTTTTTAAAAATCATTGTTCTGAACGTAGTCGGATACCTTAAGAATAAATTTAACTTGAACATTTCGGAATGATAGTGGAAAGTTAGAAGGGTAAAGACGGTTGTTAATACGACTACAGTAATGTCTCGACTTACGCTACTCTAACTTACTTGAACCCGGAGTTACGCTTTTGTCAGATCTCTTCGATTCCTCTTTCGTTTGAGAAAAAAAAATTGGGTATGTGATTGAAGAAGTTGTTGTGTGTGATCTTGCAAGCAAATAAATTTATAAATGAATAGTGATGACGTTCTAGAACGACTAGATTCCATATAATCAGGACTTGACAACTGATGAGCTCATAGAAGTGCATGAGCAAGAGCAAGCGATTGAAGAAATTGAATCTAGAAATTCTGTTCAATCACAGGATATCGAATAACCATTGGGAATTTGACAGAAGGCCTCAGTTTAATTGGGAAAAGAGTTACAGATTTCAGAAAATACAGATTTCTATGACAGAATTTTTTCAACAAAACAAGGAATAAAAAAAATATTAGCATACTACGAGGACCTTTTGAGGAAAAAAAACCCGTTTGAGCTTGCAGGCTACTTTGTTACATATCATCAAACCTACCTTAAAATAAGTTGGTTTGCAATTTTGTGTTTCTGTTATATAAGATCCAAATAAGCATAATTTATATGTATTTATATGCGAAATTATACCCCGACTTACACGAATTCGACTTACGCGGTTATAACTCAGTCGCAACTATCGCGTAAGTTCAGGGCATTTCTATAATTAGTAACTTAAGAAGCTTCGTAAATGATATCCTTTCTCGGATATTGTAACTTATAAGATCAAAATCATTACATATTTGTATTCCTCAAGGCTCGGAAATTTCAAATTTTCATAGTGAGTATTTATACCAAAAAAATTTGGAATGCAGATTACGTTTAATTTTCATGGGTACCACTCGAGGTTACTTGGAAAAATATTTATAAACTGTCAATTTTTATGAATTGCAGTTTAATATGCTAAAGTCCAAAATTACTTGTTTCATATTTGCAGCATTTTACAAATTCATATGTATTAACAGCATTTCATAAGATATTGAAATTTTATTACTTATTTTTGAATTATAAAATAGAGTTTTAGGACTATATTTAAATGGATGCATACACACCACTTTATTCCTCTTGATATAATGGTATAAAATACCATTCAAAATTTAAGATCAGAACCGAATAAATATGTTTATATATATATATATAATTTTTACGAATTTAATTGTGATTTTAAGAATATTAAAACGATCAATGTACTTGGTGTATGGTTTCTTAATTTTACTATGTCATTCTTCATTTCTTTCAATTGATGTTTTTATACGAATATAATCGATTCGGTGGCTTAGAGGTAGCGTGCCCACTTCGTATGCCCAAGATTAAGGATTCGATCCATGCCGGAGTCGACAGATTTTATGGATGTGAAAATCTTAGGCACACAATCATATGATTATGTGGTATCTAAAAAGTTTCTTGAGCATCAGTTAGACTCAAGTTCTCTTGACAAAATAAAATCACGGCGATATTTAACATACGAGGTGAGCTTGAATTAAAAAAAATTAATTCAAATGTTGAAATTTGGTAGCGAGAGCCGCCACTAGATAGTCCCACCCTGAAATAGCTATTACACTAAGGGATTTGCATTGTTTGCTAAGGCTTGGTCTCCAATATGCAGCCCGATGGGGAAAAATGACCAGAAACAAAATAACTGTAAGGACCAAAAGTATATTCTATAAGTCTTATATCATATATTAAATGATTTCAGTACTACTCTTATTCATCCAAATAGTTTCTACACTTAACCCGTCATCACACGCACGAAAAAAACGACCGAAAGTTCTCGCTCAGGGTATCTCATACCCAAGGGTGTTTACATTCTGCTTTTACCGTAAAATTTGTACACAGAAGTTAAAAAGGAAGAAAAGTAGGAAATATACAATATGTTTATTACATATTTCACTCGTAAATTTAGTTTTTCTGTTCTTTTTATAAGAGCATTCAGTGCATTTTTTATACATTCCTTTAATCTGGTCGCGAGGGAGTGCGATGTTTTCACTGGACCTTTATTTGTTTTTAATCTGTATCGTTTTAAAACTAATCGTATAGGAGTAAACCTCATTTCTTTAAATTCAAAAATTTTGGAATTTCTTTTTTATTTTCTCTTATTGTTCCAATAGTAGTTTTTTTCAAAAGTTCATCGGAAAGTGGATAAGAGATGTGTACCAGTTGTCTCCTTTAAAATTACGTTCTTCCCCAATGTTTTTGTGTCTTTACATATAAAACATTTATTTTTAACAGTGTCTCCCTCTTCTAAATCTGGATAGATTTCAATAGAGGAATCTCATACTTGCTATTATACTCTTCATCATTTGATTCTTTCTCATCATAACCGCGAAGTGAATTTCTTCATCCGAAAATACTGTTGTACTATATCTATTAAGTATTGTATCTATTAAATTACTTAAATATCACGTTTCTTCATCACAACTACAATAATACGCCATAACATAAGGAAGATTTAAAACGTGCTCAGGCATTCAGAACTGTAACAGTGATTCACACGTAGGGTATGACATACCCGAAGAGGTGGTATCCAAAAATATATATTTAAAATTCCCTTACAAGCAAAGGTCCCTCAAAGGATATGACCTTAAAATCAGCTTCACGTGAAACTATCCAATTTCCAAAGATGGTTTAGAAGGAGATTTGAAAAAAGTTAGACAGTGGGTATGACATACCCTGCGCGAGAAGTGCCGGGTTAATAACGATTTTATGGTTGAAAAATAAATTATTTAACTTAGTATACACACCAATTTAAAGATTTTCATTAAAATTCCTTGTGAAAAAAATGTCATATTTGATAAACTTAAAATAGTAGTAAATTTCTATTATTTCTTTATCTCCAGATCTCGAATAAGATGATAATTTTTGAGCAAACAATCCCTCCAATAATCTATTTTGATTTTATTTCTTTGGTTCAATGACACAGAAGAATTGAACAATATTGTTCACGCACAGACAGTATTTTCAAAATTTGAATCATACCAGACATGGTGAAGAAAAATTTAATTGCACCACACAAAGAGTGAGACTCAGATTTTATGAACATTACCAGGAAGTGCAATTTCTATTGAGAATTTGAAACTTTGTAAATAGTTGTTGGACTTTCATAAAAATTATTCAGATGCATAATTTTAGAGAATAGTATTTTAGAAATCTGTATTATCTTGGGATATGAATAATGAATTGACATATTTCGTAAATTGTTATTACTGTATTTCGTAAAGTATAGGAGATTTAAAACATGTCATGCTCTTCTTAGAAAAGCATAATATTAGATGTATATAAACTGTATTGTATTCATAACACAAGATGAATATCTCTATATAGAATTGTAATAATGAAATTTTGAATACTTCACAAATGGTAATGTTAGCAACTCAATTCTAAAGAGTATCAGATCTAAGGTCCAAAAGTATCTCTTTTATAAAAGTTGAATACAATATATAAAATTTTAGATAATTTGAATTTTCAAATTCGTAAGCCCTTTTATGCAATAATTTCTATAACTATCTCATTTAGAATGTGAATTTTTGTAAATAAAATTAAATGTGTTAATGTAATCTAGGAATGCAACTGTATTTGTGCTTAAAAAGAATTCGAATTTATTTAAAATGAACAAATATCATCTTTTGAGAATTAATCACTAATAAATACTTTTTCAGAAGTGAGTTTTTGAACAAGATTTAATAATAGATGTTTTATTAATACTGTTAATTTCGTATGTTGTATAATCAAGTTACGTGTATTACAAAATTACGGTTATAAATGTAAAAAAAAGTTCTCTAAGTTGTTCACGTTTATAATTATATGAATAGTATGGAAGATTTACATACTTTTAAACGTAAGAGAATACGTATAAAAAATTATATGTTATTTAAACATAAGTTTAATTTTGTGTTTTATTCCTTAAAGCACTTTCGATCATTATTCGTAATATGTTTTTAATTTTGAATTGTGCTTATTAATTTTCTGCATTACTCTTTGATAAATGAACTAATTATATTTCTATTATTCACGTTACATACATCTTTGTAAATTGCATGATTACTGCTTTTGAAATTTGGAACAAAATTAGCAGTTAGTATAATACGGTATGACTAACAATTAGATAAATTTATTTATAGCCTTACGTAACAAAAGACTCCCATTTTAATAAAGCTGAAAAATACAGTTATCTGTAACATTTAGAAGAACATTATTTTCTGGTTGTTTATACTAT
>BMAV01008013.1:0-69786 GCA_019973955.1 Trichonephila inaurata madagascariensis
GAATAGAGCTATATTTTTTGGTTTAAAAAACGTACTTTCTTTTTTTTGTGATGGCTCAGGGTCCTTTCTCCCCCCTCTATTTTTTTGGGGCCCCAGATTAAGGGAAATCTTTTCCAACCCAAACCCAAAAATGAAACAAAGGATAGATGCAAATAAGAAAACCCTTTAAAAAGGAAGGTTTTAGAAGCGGGATGGCAATTTAAGAAGTTAGTTCAGGATAAATGAAATTGAGGGCCTACCTAAAAATCACGGAAATCTCGCCGTTCATTAAAGGGTACATACCATTGTACCGGAGCCAAGAATTTTTAAAAATGGATTGGACCGTTGCTTAAATTCAAGGTGGAAGTTATATTCGAATCAAATATATTTTAAGTTGAGTAGGCGGATATAATATAATTATATAGATAAGTGATCAATTGCGCGATCTGTGTTAACTACCTCTGTTTTTTTTATTCTCACTAATATAAGTTTGTTCGATATATATAAGTAATTTAGGTTAAACTCTTAATAAAGTCATATTAAGAATTCTTCAAAAATGTTATAGTTTCGAGAATCCACACCTCTAACTTACCTGGAAACCCACGATATGGTCACGAAGATCGACCATATCCATTTTCCCTCTACCTAGAGATCAAGTTACAATAAATTTTAATAAATTAGAAAAACTGGAATCGGACCTTTTATTTACCAGAAGTAGGCATTCAAATTGTTCAGAATTTATCATGACGAGTTTGATATTATTTTCAAAATATTAAGAATGCATTTCTATAAAACCTTTTCAATTTGATATTTATATTATTTTCTAGAGAACGTTCTAAAATATTTCTTACTGCATGCATATTTTTTTTTTTGAGTTATGGCTGGTTATTTAAATAATGATTTCATAAGAATGTCCATTTCTTATAATATTTAGTCGATCATGTGCTCGTTTTGTTTCGCCAGTGTTACCAGATCTGTCGTTTTGACTTCATTCACCGAACTTTATTGTGTCAAAAGTTATATTTACTCGATCAGCTCTAAATTTTTTAAATTTCAATTTAAAACATTAAAGTTTTAGTACATTTTCTAGATAAATGTTTCTAATTTGTTTTCGTCATACTTTTACTGATATTTTATTACTTTTTCTATAACTGCTTTAACGTTTTTCAAAAATATTGCTAAAATTTCTCTTGTAATTGGAATTTTTGTAAAATTTTTTAAAAGTTATTGTGAGTTAAATACTAGTATTTATTGGTATTGGTTCATAAGAAAGCATTTATAATGTTTTAAAGTATGCAATCTGTTAAAAATGCACCCGAACGTGTTCGGATGCATTAAGTAATCATGATAAAATATATTCTTCTGTATAAAATTCCCTATTTTTATCAAATATAGTTAGAACATGAATATATCTACGTACATGAAATTCATTATTATCGCCTTATTGTGTGTGTTTTCCAAAAGAGATAAATATAAATGAATCAAACTATTGATGGCTAGTTCACATTGGATATACATATCAGAGATAAAGCTTAATTTCAAATAAATCAAAGGTTAAGATAACGAAGGAAAGAATAATTTGTGTTGATTATTTTGAAAAGATAGCTGAATTTACTTGATATAGATATTTCAATTAATTGTTTGCATGAAGCTGCTTAAAAACTATCTAGTAATTATTCTAAAAACAAAACAAAGAAGGCTTAGTTTTTTTATTTATTTATTTTTATTTTTTATTTTGCTAACTTGAGCTATTTTCAGAGTCAATTAGAGTTGTTATTTGTAAGAAATAATAATAATAAACGTTCTCTTGTTGTTGAGGTGCAATTATATTAATGTAAACTTCATTATAAAAAAGATAGTTATTTTCATATTGCTTCGTAATGAAGATGCTTAGCCTTATAAAGTTATATTCGAAAGTTCTGCCAATTTGTTTTCTGGTTAGAATACTAATTTAAAACAAAGCTACACGCCCACAGCCACAAAGATAATTATCAAAAAAATGTGTTCAAATTTAAAATAATAATAATAATAATAATCATTTTTGTTTTGGTATATTTTTTTCATCCTATTTAGAAATGAGTTCCCACATTATAGATACTTTAAATATACTTTTGTAGTTTACCTTCGTTATTTTAAATAGTTTTTTTATTATGTACTAAACAGTAGTTATTTTATCAAAATGCGCTTTATTATTTGAAAATTTTAATTAATTCCTTAGACGAGAGAAAGGTTTAAGGTTATTAAATACAGCAATAGATATATAAACTCAAACTCAGTGGCGCAACAGCCCTTGAGAGCCAGGCCTACTGTGGGAGCTGAGGTATATGAGCAGGTGTCCTGATCAGGTGGTCAATCTGAAGCGAGACCCACAGTGTTTAAATCACCAAGCAAACTTGGTACTATTTTATCGACACACTGTGCTGTAGGTATGAAATGCTAAGTCGACCTTGCCCAGCCCGGGAGTAGGACCTGGACCTGCGGTATGGAAGCGCGATACGCTACCACTCGACCACTGGGCATAAATCGATACATAAGGTGTACCAAAAGTAGGACTACACTTTCAAAAATTAATTAAAAATAAACAAAGATTTTCAGTTACTTTTTTTTAGGTTTCGTAAAGAAAAGATTGGGGTTTCTGTTTCATGAATGCAAACTAGAGGGCCTCAATAGTCCCGTTTTGTAGCATCCTCTTTTTAAAATGGCTTCACCACAAGCATAAGTTGTAGCATGGTTTAGCGAATTTAAATCTGCAACACATGTACAGCGTAAATGGGGCATCCTCACACTGGAATTTGAAAGTGAGAACAACTTCCCAGAACGATGAAGGGTAAAAGGAAGTCCAATACCGTGGCCACCTATATCTCTAGGTATAACACCTTCGGACTTCTTGTATGAGGATACGTGAAGAACATAGTTAACCAATCTTCAATTAGTAGCACTGACGAAAGGAAAAGTCGAATGACTGCGGTCATTCAGATTGTTGACCTTGCAATGCTTCACAGAACGGAGCTAGAAATCTCGCATAGACTCTAAGACTGGACAACTAATGGTGCCTGTATTGAAATCCTTCAATAAAGCAGTTTAAAAAAAAATTTTTTTTTTTTTTATGGAACATAAAAAAAAAAACGGAAGTGAATACCTTCATTTTTTTTTTCAATCAATATTAGAAAGCGTAGTCATATTTCTTAGACACCCGGTATTTATCAATAAATTCAATACAATTAATATATTTTTCAATGCAATGCAATACAATACAAAATGATTATAAAGTATTTTGTCTTTAATACTTAAATTTAACAAATAATACATTCTTCTAAAAACGTTTGGAATTCACTGCAATAATTTCGTCAAAGTATGACTGTAAAACATTAGCGCACACAGGTATATTTCAAGGGGAGGGGGGGGGGTCCCGGGTCGAAGGTTCACAATTCTCGTATCATGCTCTAATACGCCGCCCAACATATTCTTTTTTGTTGATTTTGGGGAAGAAAAACAGTAAAATGTTAATTATTGAATGAATAATTAGCATTAATTGATAAAATTAATTATTGATAACCAGTACTTAATTAAAGTTCACGTACTGTATACATAGGATTATAATCAGTCTAAAAAAATCAAGGGCTTTGGGGGAAGGGGTCTGGACCCAAGCCCCCCACCTTTGTGAGCGTCACTGCTGTAAAAGCATTCTTTTTACTTGGAAATTTCTTTGTATACAAAATACAGCATCAATTGATGTACTTTAGAGGATCTCATAGTAAATATTTAAAATTTTTGAATGAACTTTTTTCTTTTTGTTTTGGAATAGTTTTTTGAATTATTATTTAAATTATCTACTTAGATTATTTTACTCGAATAGAGAAGAAGTAAATATCAAGCAAAGAGAGTATGACGTTTTTTATTTCAAAAATACTTTATTTTAATTGAGAAATTTGTTTTGGTAATACTAAAAACATATTTCCTCTCTTAACTTCAAATAAATTTTAAAATTATAAGGCATGTCTTGTTATTAACCCTTGGTACTCGAATATCATGTGTCCTCGAGATGTCAACATTAATTTTCCCTGAAGAACGCTGTTAAATAACTCGTAAAACACTACGCGGTATTTTAGATCTCAGCTATAGTTTACATGCATTTATAATTGATGAATAGAGTTTGAAGTTATAAGCCGTGCATCAGCTCTTCTCAAACTTTCAATATTAGCGACCCAGTTTTCAATCATAACTTTCAACGTGGCCCCCTCCGTACGAGTAACAATGCATTGAATTCAGCAAAACTATATTTTGAAGCTAAAACTACAATACGAATTTAGCCTCTTAAGTGCCACCGGCGTATATATATGTCTCGTTCAACCGGTGCGTTAAATGTCTCGGACGTATACGTCTTTCCGAAGTACGATCTTCTCTGTGCACTGCTATCCATAAAACTATTCTGAAAGCTTTGGAATGCAATAAAAGAACCCTGAAAGTGTATGCGAAGAATTTACTTATATCAGAGGAGTTCCTCTTATTTTTTTTTATATTTTTTCTTTCCCCTCCCCCAATACATCAAAAATGCTCGCCTATGAAGAATGAATGAGTGAATGAATGAATATTAAAGTCGCACTCTTCTGCTACACGAGGGCTTTTGGCGACTGACCTCGTCATTTTGAACCATGGTCAAGTGACGAGGACAACACCTGAGTTGACACCCTCCTCTCTTAACTACCACACCAACGGGAGGACGTTTGAACTCCTGACAGATTTAACGTTCATCACTCCCCTACACGGTGGGTCTTCAGCGGTACTGGGCTCGAATTTATGACACGCCAGCCATGATCTGATACTTTGACCCCTTGGCTACCACGACCACCAGGAGCGAATCGAGTAACTTTTAATCGGTAGTTAAGTAATTATTTATAAACTATACAAATTATCAAGGTAAGTGTTCATTTTTGTATATAATTTTTTTATATATATGACAAGCCCATGGGGTGACTGCGAATTATTAAACGTGTTCTTAACTTAGTATTGTTAAATTAATTATAAAATATGTTAGGCAGATACTGATACTGATACATTTATAAGTGTATTACGTCAATGTAAATGTCAATTTTATTTTTTATGTCAGAATGCATTTTGTATGTTTACTTTCGAAACATTAATATTATTTAAAAATAATCTTTTGTTTTCGACTTTTCAATATACTCGTGCCCCCTCATAGAGTTGTCACGTCCCCCAAGGGGGGCGCGCCCCACAGTTTGAGAAACGCTGCCGTACATGGTTGTTGTGTTTTCCTCTTTGTCTAAAATTCAGTACATATATATACTAGTTTTCCGATCTCAAACAGATTATGGGGACATGCAGGGTTACAAAAGTCTGCCGTGCTTAGCGCTTAAATAATCAGGATTATCATTATTCTATAAAATAATGATTTAAAATGTAAAATTCAATAACTATAAATACAGTCATCGGAACCCGATTTACCGAGCCCTTATTTAAAGAATTTTTCTTTTTCCCCCGATTTAAATGAATAAAAAAATGTTTATTTGATGAATAATAAGCCCCCGAATTAATGAATTATTTCAATAACCAAAAGGAAAAATTATTAGTTTGGGTTAGAAAAAATTGGATTTTTTTCAACGCCGACATCCACTACAATTATTAAACAGCAAGCTGAAATTGAAAAGGTATTCGCGGGATGTGGATGAAAAATCGTCAGAAATAAGTCATTGAAAGTCACCCCTCTTTCTATTGAATCTGACTTATTGAAATGGTTCAACATCGTTCGTGCGAAGACAGCAGCCATTAGCAGACCTCTGATTAAAGAAAAAACTCTTCAAATGTTTGGTCCCAACGAATTCGTTAAATCGGGGTCTCATTGTATTTAAATTGATGTGGTTGGGTAATTCCCCTGTATTAAACACAAATTAAAAGGACTTTTTTTTATAAAAATATTTGTTTCTTAGAACAGAATTAATTTTATATCTTCAATCCCAGAAAACATCCAAATGAAATTTAATCAAGGACAAAAAAAAAAAAAAAAAAAAAAAATTAGAAAAGTTAGCGTTTTTAAATCAAGTCATCAAGAACAGTGATTATCAACCTTTTTTTTCTTGCGGTACACTTTTAATAACTTCGAAATTTGGCGGCACACTAACAATAAAATAAATTTAAAAAGAATTTCACTTATCTGTGTAATACACAATGCAAAATAGTTTATGATAATAATTTTCAATGTTAAATAAAATAATATGTACGACAAAGACAGTAAAATATTTATCGAATATTTAATTACAAATTAATTATAAGAATACATTTACTATTGTGAAATCTGAGCTTGATGGTTTTTGATAATTTCATTTATATTGGGTCTTAAAAATGATAATACCACACTCATTTCCTCATCTACACTTAAAAGTCTCGATCATTTTTATATTGGATAATGCTGAAAGTCTGAATTCCCACAAATAAGATGCAGAAAACTGTTACAGTATTTTAAAGCATTTTTGGTTATAATGAGATAATCGCTTCTAATTTTAATCTAAAATGAACTAATTGACTATTCCTAATATTTTAAAATTAAATCTTGATTATTACAGAGCGAAATTAGTTTTACCTCTTTATTCAATATTAATGCATATAGAAATGTATCCGTACCACAAAGGGATTACGAACCCAATGATTTTTTTTAATATTCATCTATCCACGAAAAAGAGGATATAGGTTAAATATAACGTAAAATCCGCGCGCACTTTTAACACCAAAAATAAGATCGAAATTTACGGGTGGCATAAAACGCAAGGCATAAAAAAATGATAGCTTTAAAAATAAAAAAAGAGATTATAAAGAATATTAGACTTCTACATAGATCGAAACACTATTTATTTTAAATATATGGCTTACTTTATGAATTTAGAATTTTGTAATTCTAAAAGCCTACTCTTTTTCAAAATAATCAGTTCACTCTCGAATAAATGACTTAGAAACTTGAGAACATATAGATGTACATTTTAGATTTCTTCGTAAAAAAAAAAGGTTCGCGTTATATGGCGAGTATGGAATTTGGGGGCACACTTCAAGAATTTTGCGGCACGCATAAGTGCCGCGGCACAGTTGAGAATCACTGATCTAGGACTTACACCACTTAATTCCAAAACTCTTTTACAACAAAAACTGTAATTTTATTACAATATTTTTTTTCTCCGAACAACATATAAATGAACTTCATTGATATTAAGTCACGTTTACCACGTCATTATTAGAACCTCTTTGTAACAATCGGTCTTACGGTG
This sequence comes from Trichonephila inaurata madagascariensis, assembly GCA_019973955.1. Lineage (NCBI taxonomy): Eukaryota > Metazoa > Arthropoda > Arachnida > Araneae > Nephilidae > Trichonephila > Trichonephila inaurata. Next base: position 7,251 of record BMAV01008013.1, read on the forward strand.
AATTGGTTTAAAAAAAAAAAAGAATGAAAAAAAAAAAAAAAAAGGGCCCCCCACTTCGCTGCTTTGTGACTCGGGAGTTGTGAACCTATTCTGTGTTGGCTCCCTTTTATGATCCATTGGCCATTAACCGGAGTGTTTATTTGGGCACTTGATCTCTGTACTGATAACGCGCATGGGCGAGCAATTTCCGCAAAATGTGGAGGAATTTTCGCAGGCTATCGTAACAAAAACGCCAAGGAATGCTCCAAAGTTTTCCGTCATGGAAGAGTAATTAATAAGGAATTCCTTATAATAATAATAGAGATCTGTTTTCTCAATACGGAAGCCGAAATATTTTCTATTCCCTCCTTTTTCAACACACATAATGAAATGGGAAAGTAATGCCAAAGGTAAATTTTTTTATATGGAGTGAGATTTATAGGTTTTAGGGTGATATGGAGCACAAGAGGCAGTGAGATTGTCTTGTATTAATCTACAAAAAAAAAGTATCAACAATTATTTTTTATTATAATAAACTGTACCTGCTTTCTTCAATGATGAACTTAGTTTTCAAAAAAAACTATGTAATAACAGTAAAGAATTCATTTTATTAGATTAAAGTAAAGCTTATACAAATATCAATCAGTTTTTGATCAATTCTTTGATGTGTGAAAAATTTATGTAGTCAGGAATTAAAGAAATGATTGAAATAGGATTAAAAAATACTAAGAATTTTTCGACGGTCGCGAGACCCTGCCATTTTTACCTCGAGAACGGTTTCTCCGTTACATAGCTTTTTTCTGGGTTTTTGCTCTTAAGGCGACATGGTACGATTTACGAAAAAATTTATAATTTAAGAATTTTAAAAAATTTTTTGGTTGCCTCTTATGTGTATACACTATGTTAAACAGATTTTCTACTCAAAATTTCATAAAAAGCTAGTCATTTAATTTTGTAAAGAAAAAACTTAAAATTTGTGAAGTGCTTTTAAAATGCTACTCCTACAAAAATTTACGTACGCGCGTGAAATTTGATTTACGAGTACTTCAAATTATGCATAACAAAAGTTGGTATGGGATTTGTGATAACATGATTGGTATTCGTACAATACTTCTTTTTATGAATACTTATTGAAAATTCCTTAAAAAACGTACAAATTCTGAGTTCAATTATTTTCAAAAAATAAGTATTGCTTTGATTCAAAAATGCATACCAACTTTTGTTACGTGTACTATTAGCAACAAGTGAAAAAACATTTCTAAGTATTAGGCACAATAGAAAAAAAGCCTTAGCATTTTAAATGAAGACAAACTAATTATTTTATTTTTTTGAGATAAGTCAGTTTAAAGTTTTGATTTGCCATAGGGATGTGAATAAAAACGAACGTAAAAGCTATCATAATTCTGCGTTTTTTAAGTGCAGAGCTTTCAAATTTTGTGAGGTTATAGAAAAGTATATAAAGAATAATTTAAGTTGAAAAAGTAGATTTCATTTTTTGGCAGATTTTTGTCAGTTGAATCGTACTGTGTCCTCTTAGAATTTTGGCATAATTATAAAGCAAAAAGAGAGTTATTGTCAATGGACCTTGTAATTTTGAACTTCAATCAATTCACGAGATGTCAAACCCGTCTCTAAATTTCCACACCAACGGGAAGACATTGAGCCTCGACAGATTTAACGCATATTGGCTCCCTCTACATGGTGGGTCTTCAAGGACACAATGCTTGAACTGATGATATACCGGATTTTGGCATAAGACAGAAAAGAAGAAAATTATTTGATGAAGTCGTCATTGTAATAACTTTACAACAGAGTGAGTGCTTATTAACCGCTTCCCTTACAAATTTTTTTGAAAAAAATTGCAAAAAATCATTACTTTTTTTTTATTTTATTATGAAATACAAGAAAACGAAACAAAACAAAATATGTAGATTTTAGGTTGAATTTTAATTTTTTACAGGCGTAAAAGCATTCAGTTTTAATATTAGTTTACTATCTCGAGTTATATGGGGAAAATTGGAAAAAAGGTAAATATTAGTCTTTGTATGATAGTTTTTGAAAGAAGGGACAACATAAAGTGATACCTGGCATTCTGTACACTGGTCTCTTTTCTCACTGGTTTACCTTTGGAATATCTTTTAAGGGAGCACAGAGTACACTGTCACGTTGAATTTGATTTTTGTTTCAGTAGCAGGAATAACATCTGGAAAATGCGCTGAGGTTAGCCTGAGTGGTGATGAACTAATGCTGGGTCTTCCTGATATGGCAGAAAACTCGTCGCGATGATTTTCAGAAATTATTTTTTCAATCATTTCCATTCTAAATTGTTTAGGTGATCGGGAACCTCCAGATTTACAGTACAAAATGTAGGCTACATACAGAAGCATCACTTCCACTATTTTCAATGTCCACCTCTTCAAAATCACTATCCGAAAAATAATCGCCTTCGCTATCTTGCATCATGGCCATTATTTTACTTTTTTTCACACAATAGAACTATCCTTTTTTATACATCACTAATCCATAAGTCGACGTGTACTATACAATAAGGAAAACACGTGACGAGTCCCGCCAAAAGATACGCAAAACCAACAAAACTTTGCAAACTGCCAAACAAAACTGAATATTTCATTTCATTTCCTCCAGGCCGAGTAAAACCATGATGAAATCAATCGTAATGACAAATTCTGCTTCCCTCGAGTTTTCTCGGGATAATAATTAACTGCAATATATACAAACCCGAAATAACTCAGGATAATCAGGCAAGCGGTTAAGGCCACTATATAAAGCAACACGAAGATTGTTGGTGACGGATCTCGTAATTTTGGCACTGAGATGACACTCCCCTTTTCGAACTCCTACACCACACCAACGGATGGAGTTTGAACCACGAAAACCACAGTTGAACACGTGCGGACCTTCAGTAGCACCAGGGCTCGAACTCAACACGCCGGCCACAAGCTCGTTAAGATATCCAACTACTTCCGACAACTTTTTTTTTTAAGAAATGGAAATATGGAGATTTTTTTGTAGTTTTTAGATTTATGTAGTACATTTTAAGAAAAAAAAAAGGCTAAAATTCAGAAGAAAAAAATAACTTATTACTACTAAACTGGGAAAAAATAGGTAAAAATTGACAAAAAATTACATAAGTGGGTCCTACTCTGTACAAATAGTAGATAAACCAATTCTCAATTTTTCAATTTTGATGTATTAATTTTCTATTCCTTTTTGAAATGACCTTCAGGATAAGAGATATTTTAATTTTTACGAACATTAGAGCACTTCATCTTAGTGATTATAGGAAATTGCTTAAAAAAAACTGTGTGTAATCATATTCACAAAGAAATGTAAATTTTATAATAAAACAATAATTAATAAATTTGAAGGTTAAAACACTTCTACTGTTATACAGAACATACAGAAAACATTTCAGCAAATTATTTTAAAAACTTTTTGAGCAATCGCTGTCTTCTCGTTTGAGCTTTTCGAAAAAAACATATTTCGAGTAAAAAGCATTTTAAAGTTTGACATCTTATGTAAAATTATGGCATCTGCTTTTACTAAAACACTTGTAGTTTTTGTTCCAGTGAATGGAAAATAAAAAAACTTGGTATTTTCATAAAGCTAATAAGATGGCCTAAAAATAAAATCATAAAAAAAAAAATACATGAATTTTTTAAAAAAATCATGATTTTAGGGTAGTCGGATACCTTAAAATGACCGGTGGTACCGTGACCATCTTAATGGTAATGGATTACAATAAGTAATCAAAACAAATAATAATAATAATAAATAAATAAATTCGATCAATTGACATGCGAAAATTATTAAATGTAGTCATAAATTAGAGATATTCTCTGTGTATTAATTATGTGTGGATATGTATTAATTATGTATGGATTCTTTTATGTGCTTATGGTTTTTAAAATCAAGTTCTTACGATAAAATTTTCTAAAGGGATCAAAAAGTATCCATACATAATTAATACATATCCACACATAATTAATACACAGAGAATATCTCTATTTACTGGTCACAATTTATTACATCTTTAGTACTGCATTACATCGTCGACCAATTTCGTCAAATCAAAAGACGTTGCCAAATCCCATGATATACAGCCAATAGTAGAAACCACTCCGCACACGATCAAACACAGTAATGATAACAATGATAGCATTTGGTGACATTTTTTTGAATTGGCGATGTATTTTCGTTTGGCGAAATTGTGGTCAACGATATAATACGAAAGTAGCTCATCTCCATTGAATTCAATGCACATTTTTCAAAGCTTTTAATCTAAATTCAAAACATGTCTTCAAATAATTGTGGTTAATCCCAGTATGACCCCCTAATGTGTCGTCAAAAAGTCGGCGACAAATTTTTGCGGGTTTTTATGCCAAATTAGTAATTCTGCCTATTGGAAGAAAATAGCAATCTTAACCGGATTGGTTTGTTCCATCGTGATTTAGACAACGATTAGTTCTTAGCCCAACAGTCAACTTGAAAGATTAGCACCATTTGGCAAAAATTTTTGTGGCAAAAAATCAGAGGGCTTAACTAGGCTTTGAACAGACTTCTTTTTTAAAAAGAAAAAACATTGAAGGTTTGTAGCGAGTCTTCTTTTATTGCGTTATTAGACTCAAAATGATGACCGCCTAGAGGCTGTTTTAACCATAAAAATAAGAAAAAGTCATATGGTGTTATATTTGAAGAATATTAAGTTTTGAGGACAGTATTTGTTAAATGTTAATATTTCATGAATAATATGGGCGTTGTGAGGAGGCGCATTAACTTGATGCAAAACCAAGGGGTTGTTTCACCAAAATTCTGGTCATTTTCGACGGTTTACTTCCTGCACAAAGGACATGAAAAGCTAAAATAATTTCTATTGATCCCATAGCCAACTGATAGAAATTCATAATGCACCATGATATTCAAAGAAAACGGGTGGATTCTATTTAATTACACACCTTTATTTATGGCCAATTATTTTATCCTCATATTGGATAATAGTCCAATATAAAAAAATGAACTTCTGGCAAAATTTGTCCTTCTTTGCCGAAGGCAAGAGCTAAAATTATTTTTTACTGTGGTCACTTGATAGTTAACACTATCATAGTTAACACTTGATAGTTTACACTTGATAGTTAAACTGTTTCTGTATCAAAAATATCACGAAAACAAAATTTAACGTATGCGTTCGTTGTTCAATTACACTCGACATTTCGGAAAATCAACGGAGCGAAAAACTCTTTTTCTTCAATAAACAAATTTATTTTCAGACAAAACAATTTTTTAAAAGTTGAAAAATTCCTGAGTGTTGCCACAAGTTTATTTAAGTCGCTAAAATGTTTCATAAAAGTTTCAGACAATTTATGCATTTTAAAGAAAGCACTTCGGATATTTTTCGCTTAAAATATCATATATATATTCCCTGGGTGTTGGTTAAAACAGCTTTTCAGAAAGTTTTTCGTATAACTATTTCCCTAAGGCAAGCTATAGCAAAAATATATCGATTAATAAAAAAAATAAACAGTAAGTATATAGTGTGTCATATTTTGAACTATATTAAAAGCTGTTCAAATTATAAAACTGAATTTTAGAAAGAGGAATAAATGTATTTACCATAAAATTTAACAATTTTTAGAAAGTATATTTTTACTTATCTATTTTTCTTAGATTCTTTAATAACAGTCTGAATTATTGCTAAGTTTTACAAAGATTTGTGAAGAAAAAATGCAGCATTCGATCTTGTTAACAGTAACAAATAAATCGCAAAAATTATAATTGTTATTTCTTTGAGACAATATTTTCAAATGAATATCAATTGATCACATAATTTATCATTGTCTAAAAAATAATTTCCAACTTTTTTTCAATTTTTATGTCTTAAAGATATCTTAATAGTTTTTTTTTATTTAACTTTGTGAGGTTGGTTCGCAATTAGAATTGGATTCATATCGAATTCATACTGAAAATTATTCAATATGAATTCGATGATTAAAATTGGGACTCAGTATTTCCTGCTTATTGAAACTTTTTAAAGTAAAATAATACATAAAATAAGTTTTATTTTTAATTAAATATAAAAGCAAATTTGTATATTTTTATCATTTTTTTTTTACGTATTTGTTAAGGAGGGTAAATTGTCTAAAATTTATATTTTACATACGCAAAAAGCTATTCTAACTCCTTAAGAAGGTTTTGAAAATGCTTAAAACAGAAAATATCCTTAAATGATTCTTGTAGAAAGTTGAAATTTAAAATTTCTATACTATGCATAAATAGTATATTGTTTTAAAACTGTAGCCAGCCCAATGGAACATTTAAGTGGATGATAATATACTAGTGGACTATCACAGATTTTAAATGAACATACATTTACAAAAAGCGAGGTTTACATATTTTAATCGAAAGTCTCTGATTTAGCATTAAATACTTTCTTAAAATTTTCTGAAACTAAAATAATATAAACTATAGATTCCATTAAAAAATAATTGCTCATAACTCAAAAAAAATTTCGACGGGAAAAAAAAGTGTTATTTTCTCTTGATATCCTGTTATTTCCATTTCGAAGTCATTTGTAAGTTATAAAGGTTATTTAACATTTTTTATATATATAAGTTCGTTTGCCTTTATATAAATTTAAGCAAACCATAAATCTTCGACGTTTTTCAAAACATTATATATTTCAAACAAATTGTGTTCAATGGATGGCATTTAATAATTAATAACTTGCTTATATGAAGTGTCGTATATAAATATTTATAAGCATATCCTATCAAAGATGTAGGTAGTTCTAAAATGGCACGACTGCTCATTCCGCAACTTAACTTTGAAGTCGCCGCAAAAGGTAGGCAGTTGAGGTTTGGTCGTTTAAATTTGGTTTGTGAGGTAAATTAGAATTTAGATCATGCTTTTTTTCCCCCTATCCCTATTAACAGAAATTGGCTTAAAATCTTCTCAAAAATAGTATTGATTTGGGTGGGACTTTAAATCGCTCTCTGAGGAATTTGTTTAAAAAGAATACAAATTCGTCGAAAATACGGGAAAGGTAGTTTTACAAAATTAAAAATTAAGAAATCCAAGAACGTTCGGAGTACTTTTTATTTTAAAAAAAAAAATAACATACTAAAGCATTATAAATGATTTGTTTAGGAATCAATGCCAATAAATACTAATATTCAACGAACAATATTTTTTTAAAAAAAAGTATCTATATTTTGAAAAATCACAATTATAAGTGAAATTTTAGCAATATTTTTGAAAAACTTCAAAGCAATTAGAGGAAAAAAGTAATAAACTTATTCCAATAAGAGTATTACTAAAACAAATTAGATGCATTTATTTAGGGAATGTATTAAAATTTTAATGTTTTATTGAAATTAAAAAATTTTAAAGCCGTTCGAGTACATTGTGCTATAAATAATGTGTCATTTTTTTACGAGACCATTATTTAAATAACAGACCATAACTCAAAAAATATTGATACAATATGAAATATTTTAACAAATTCTCTTGAAAATTATATAAATATCAGGTTCAAAAAGTTTTATGCAAATAGATTCTTAATGTTTTGAGTGAGGGAATACTAACGTCGCACTATTCAGCTACACGAGGGTTTTAGGAGACGGACCACGTAATTTTGAACCATGGTCAAGTGACGAGGACGACACCTGAGCTGGCACCCCCTCTCATAGCTACCACATCACACCAAAAGGAGGACGTTTGAGCTTTCGACAGATTTAACGTGCATCGCTCCCCTACACGGCGGGTAGGGGAGCTCGAACTCTTGACAAGCCAGCCACGATCCGATACCTTGGCCACTAGGCTATCGCGACCACTTTGAGTTATCAAACTCGCCATGATAGATTTTGAACAATTTAAGTGCCCACTTCTGGTAGATTAAAGACTCCCGATTTTTCTCATTTTATAAAATTGATTGGAACTTGGCCTCTAGGTAGCGTAGAAACAAAACAAAGTTTGTTTTATCTCGCCAAAAGGTAGCTCTATTAAATAAAGTAAACTAAAAAAATATGTGTTTTGGCTGAACTTGGTAATTTTAACACACTCGGCTCCCCCCCCCCACCTCTAATAGACCAATTTCGCCCATCAAAAAGTTTGTGACTTTTAAGTCGGTCTCCTTGGTCAGTATAATAACGTGTAATTATAACGTGTAAAATTAATAAAAACACACAAAATAACATAAATTACTTTACGATGTGATTAAATTAACTTTTAATTAAAAAAAATCTATTTTAGCATACAAATAAAGCCAAGAAATTTTTTCTTGCAACATTTCGATTGAAGTAATTTTTGAATGCTCCAAAAAAATAAGAGATTATATCTTATAATTTTGTTCTAAAGACAGTGAAAAATTGCAGGAAATGTAATTTTTTTCTTACTGTTATTTATTTATTTTTGCATAAAAAATGGCAAATGTGCATATTGTCAGAGTAATATATCTCTACCCTGTTTGGAAATTAGGTAATAAAAAAATCCAATCAATTTACATTAATTTTTACTTCTCATCCAAAAAACATTGGGTATTTATGAACACTGAATTTTACTTTAAATTCGTCAGAGCATCAATATTAATAAGATTACTTATAAATATTTATATTTTAGGTATTACTCGTATTATTATTTCTTCCATGCGTAGCAACAGGTAAATTGCTTCCCTCTGAACAACGATTTAAACTAGTGCTTCTCAAACTTTCAATATTTACAACACTATTTTCTCAATCATAATTTTCATTTTGCACCCTATATACAATAACAATATTTTTAGTACAATAATAATGTACTTTGACGCTAGAGCTACAGAATGACTTTAATTATAAACCGCACAAATTATCAAGATAAGTATTTCATTTTGAAAATAGTTCTGTATATGACAAGTCAATGTGGGAGTCACTAGTGATTATTTTAAACTTCTTCATAACTTAGTATTGATAAATGAATTATTAAAAACATTATAAAGTACTGATACATTTAAAAGTATATTATATCACTATATATGTGTATTTTATTTAGCTATGTCAGAATGGGTTTTTTTTTCTTCCTTTCAGAAATTAATAATCTTTAAATAATCTTTTATTTCCGACTTTTCGATATGCTCACGACCCCCAAACCACACCCCTCTAAGGGAGAGGGCCCGCAGTTTGAGAAACACTGATTTAAGCCAAAGCATAGTTTTGGAGTAACACAGATACGATAATAAGGGGCCTGAAAAAAAATCCGTACCCTTTTTTCTAGTTAGATCTTACTTAGGGTGAAAAAAAAGGGTAGCATTGGCACACAAAGGAATTTTTCAAGGAGATGGGATGTCCCCCATTCTCGTATATACTCCCAACTCACCATCCAACCAATTCCTTTGATTTTGCCGATATTCGGGAACAAAATACCGTGAAAAATTAATCATTGAATAAATAATTAGTATTAATTAATAAAATTAAGTATAGAAAATACTTAATTAAATTTTACGTACAATATGCATTATTGTTGTTATTAATGCCCCCTGATCTGCAAAGGCCAGATCAAGACCCACGAAATTTATCATGGGAAAGGGTTAAGTGACGTCTGACGTTAGCCTTAGCTTTGAGCACCATACAGGTGACAGTACGATTCGGCTCGGTTCTATCCCAATTTTGAGGGAGAACACTCTGGGGATAGTCAGAGGCCTCCCACCTCTCTTCCCCCTTCCACCAACCTCACGAAAGGACTTGCTGCTCGATGGCTATTTAGAGTACCCCCATGCCGCGAATGCTCTATATATTTACAAACATCCATGTCTTCTCCGGGATTCGAACCCAAGCCGTATGGCACAGCAGTCAGCGTCGCTAACCACTATACCGGATAGGCGACCGTACTATATACATAGAATTATAATGAATCGAAAAGAAAAAAAAATGAAGGTCTATGGGGAGGGGCCAAACTTTTGTATTCTCCCCCCCCCCTGTTGTGTGCGCCACTGAGGGGAATTTATATATAATATTCATTATCATGAATGTTGGACAATAATATGAAAAAATGCTGAAGACAGATTATTCTTAGAGAGGGAAATAGTATACATGTCTTATTGAATAAAAGCAAGATAATGTATTCTAAGAGGACGGGCGTAGAGAAAAGATGAAAATACCCTAGATGCACGAAATTTGGTACATTGAAACTTGGAGTGATATGTATCTAGATGCCATTTTTTTTCCCTTCTAAATTCACTGTAGTTATTTTGGAAATTTAATGTAGAAGCGAAGTGCTCGTATTTTTTATGTGCTTTGCTCTAGAAAAAAACGCGTGAGTTCTTGCACCATCTGAAAGAAGTCCAAATTATTTTAGGAGACTTTTTGTTTTGCATGAGTTAATTAATTCGCCAAAATAGGACGAATTTTTAAAAAATATTGCTAAAAAGTGAGCATTTTTAAATTTTTAAGAAGTATTTTAAATTGCTCTATCTAGAAATCCATCGATTAAAACGACTTATGAAAAATAGAATCAATGGTAGACTCTTTTTTAAGAAAAAAGAGGTGTCGATTTTATAAAAAAAATGTTTTAATGCACAGTCAAAGAACGAATTCTTGTTGTTGTTTTTTTCTTTTCGGCTACCTATGACAATTTCATTGTGTATAGCTCTTACGCATTAAACATCAAATATCTTTCTTTGTTTCCGATTGCATGGAATTTTTTGGTGCTCTTTATAATTAATCGCTATTATTAAAATTGATGCTAGCCAGCTGGAATGTTCACTGTTATTCTACAAGTTCATCAGTGTGTCAAACGAATATTCCAGTTGATAAAAATTAATCGTGTACATTTTAAGAAAAAATTTTCAGCTGGCATTTTTTGTGCATGGAGACATTTATGAGGAAAATTTATTCTTTTACAAGCTTTTATTTAACTTGCTATGTAATTTGCTCGGGTGGAATTGCAGCACAATTTTTACCTACTTTAAAAAGGTCGGATTAGTTCAGAATTTTTCACGCTTGTCAAGGACCAATGACAATACAATAATTTAAAAGTTTTGTTCCAATATAGCAATTAGTTAAAATGATATTAATTAAAAAGGTTAAAATGTGCGAGTAGTTAACCCCTGTATGCAGTCCATTCCACCAATACACCGAAAAACTCGACGGGGAAAGATTTTCGACACATTTTCATCGTTTTTAAAACTATAATCATATTTTCAGTATCAAAATCAGACAAAAAATAATTTCTGATTCGGAAAGATCGTTTATTTCGCTACGGTGCGATATAATTTTTTTTTTTTTACAAAGTAACTATATTTTGCATTTTTTCGATTTTTTTCTAAAATGAGTCAATTTTGATGCGTTTTTATGAAAATAATTTTTCAATCGTTCCGAATGAATTTTTTATCATTTTGTAATGAATCGAAATTCTGTACTAAAAAGTTCTTACTTTGCTCTTTTAGAATCAGTGATTTAAAGAAATGAAATACCAAAACCTTTTTTTATTTACAATTTTTTCAAAAAATGCCCAAGATTCTAATTAAACATTTAATAACTTCGTCATTTAAAAAAAACACTCGATTAACTACAAAAGCGCGTGTTTTTTAGTTTTTTTAAACCATAATTTATTGTTATTTTAAATGAAATTTCTGGAATCAAAAATTTCTATATTCCATCAGCTGCTTTTCTCCTAACACCAAAATCATCCATTGAAAAAAGAAATTTTATCCTGTCCACCATTTTTTTTCATAAGTATATTTAAATTGCTCCCCAGTCATTGAAACTTTATCAATAATTTTTACATAGTTTCGAAATATATTTAAATGTAATAAAATGAATCTGACGCATAAGTGAGAGTGAGAAAATATTAACATCGCATGATTCAACTACTCGAGGGCTTTTGGCAACGGACCTTGTAATGTTGAGCCATGATCAAGGGATGAGGTCAACACCAGAGCTGGTACCCCCTCTCCAACTTGCACACCTCACCCACGGGAGAACGTTTGAGCTCTAGATAGATTTAACGTGCATCATTCCCTTACACGGCGGGTTTTCAGCGGTACTAGGCTCAAACTCTTGACACGCCGGTTACGAGTTCATTACCTTGACCACTAGGCTACAACGGCCCTGACGCACAAGAGTTTGAAGTAATCATTGATAAGTAAGGAAAAAAATGAATTTTTTTTCGAAAAAACGTTTTTTTTTTTTTTTGTTAATACATTTCACATACATTCCATGCGTAATATTTCTTAAATAAATTTTTATTGAAATATTCATGTAGGCTTATTTTTATTAAAAAAAGTGCAATTTTAAAACATTATGGGCCTTAAGATAAATTTGAATCGGTAGCAGCATTTAAATAATTGAAATAAAAATTTATTTAAAAAAGAATATAAACAGTAATTTACGCACTGAAAAATATTTAGACAAACAGTAATACAAAAAGGACAATTGAAAAATAATCTTCGAAATGAATGATCTGCATTGCTAATAAGAAGTAGCTGCTCAATTTTTTTTCTTTCAAATTGAATTTTTTTTTCGTGAATTTTGGTTTTATCTCTTGGATAAAGTCTTCCAGTGAAATAAATAAAGTCCTATAGATTCAAAAAGGGATATATTGAAGCTTTGCTCATACTAAGAACCTGTTGAACTTATTCAGATTTTTTTTTAATTAAAATATTTAGAGCTAGAAAGATATAGTCCTAAGCTCAAGCAAGAACTTACGCTTTCAGCTTCTGTTAATACGATCTTCAAAGTAAGATAAAATTAAATTTTATTTCGCTTTGTGATGAAATTTGTTAACAATAAAAAAAAAACTTGTTTTAAGTTATTTTAACCAAAAGCTACAAATTTAAAAAAATCTACGTATTGCATTTTTTCTCTTATATATTCAACAGAACCACTCGTGTTTTACTATAAATAATTTTCTTTTTATGAAAAATTTCAGTAACATAAATATGTTTCGTATCATATTTGCAAATTGTTTGTACTAATGAGTATACAGACAATTATTATAAGACATTCACAAAGAATTTTTTCTAATGTCTTAAGATATTTTTTGCACGAATTTATTTTTAACTACTGTTACACCAAAAGAAAACCCACTATCATATATTGAAGTACATAAACTTTCCATAACTATTTACACCAATAAACGGTGAACATTGTTACCAAACCCTTAATGATATTTGTAACAATGTAAGATACACAGATACTGAAACTAATTTTTCCTGCACATAAAAAAACCCAGTAGTTAAAGTCATCATTGCAATTCCAAAAACATATAATAAAAAAAAGCAACAACTTGGATTTCTAAACAGAGTAGTTTTTCCGTAATTATCATTCACCTCCCCCCTCCCCTTTTCTTTTTTTTTTTTTTTTTTTTTTGTCTGGAAAACTAAGGAGAATAAAAATTACGTAAACATCAAATAGGGGAAGAAGATAAAAAAGAAAGAAAAAAGGGAAGATGATGCAAGAGTACAAAAAAAAGGAGAAATTCTTTTACATTGCCTTTCTTCATTTACTGCTTTCTATTCATTCTTTTTTAACAGAACCTGAACATCATTATTATCTTATTTTTCGAGAAAATGCCACACACATGAAGAAAATAAAAGGAAAAGAAGAAAAAAAAAGCGATAATACTTTCCCTTCTCCCTTTTATCATTCATACATACCTGCAAGCTTCGCATTGGACCAGGCATGGCTAGGTGAGCAGTCGTCTAGGGAATTTGAGAGGGAAAATTAAACAGACTCGCCTTGAAATTCCCTACGGGTTGTGGGGAAAAGAGCGCAGGCTCGTCAAGAAATTAAAACGGCGAAGAAATAAATTATTCAAGGAAGACCCCTCGAGAGTTTATACCTCCTACTTTGGCAACGCCGAAAAAGGACTTTTGCATGCGTTAAGACATACGATAAACCCCCCGGGGAGTTCCCTATTTTCCCCTCGCCCTCTCTTTCTAAAAGTCTTCTTTCTGGAGAATGCGAGGGATAATGCAGAAAATTAAATATGCTTTCGGGCCAGGCACACAACTTTGTAATTTCGTTTGTAATGCAATTGATAATAGAATCTGTTTGCTTTTGCCAGTAATGAAATTAAAACGTATAAAGTTTTGATTGGATTTCTCTCTTAAAACAAGGAACGGATTTTGAAATGATGTTGTTTTACGTCGCGAGGAGGCCAACTTCGCGAATTAGAAAATTGATGCTTTTCACAAAGGTCGCTCCTCAGAGTGCGCTTTCATATAAAAATAGATGCTCTCTAAATCATTTCTTAGCATAAATATTAAAATTTAATATATACTGTTTGTTATGATTAATCAAGATGGGTGAATTGTTAACAAAAGAAGCGACATTCTTTGATTTTATGGGGATTTTGGAATAATTATTTCTTTCCTTTTCGTCGTGTTTAGAGGGCCCAGTTGTATTAGAATAAGGGCTTGCATTATCATAAAGTAATTTCAGTTTTTATTTTGTGACATTTTATTTGATCAATTTCGTGAGAGGTCGGTACCTCTAACTTGGGCACCTAGATATGTGGGAGGTAGGGAAGAAACCCTCGCCATGATCCAATCAATCTATTTATTAATCACACAATGAAAAGACACAAATCCAATTAATAATAGTAAGACAATGTATCGATGCTAACCACGAAAGTGGAACAACGACAGTAAAACACGAAGGATTAGGAGACTATCAAACTTGATCCTTACTTTATAAAGGATCTAACCTATCGTCCAATTTAATCTAATGCCAATTTAATCTCAGTGAACTGAAGTCACTTTAAAGCTCCCTCCTAATAAGTCTCTTAATTGCAATAATTCAAATAGGATACCTTCAATAACAGTTTCACTTGGTTTCTGGCTTATTTCCTCTCCTACTCTCCCATCAAGTTAGAAAACTTCGACTATATATAGTAAGTTAATTTGAATATCACGATTTTTTCTTCTTCCGAAGGGTTGATTGTGAATAACACGAATGGATAGCCCAAAGATTTCCCAAGAGGATGAGTTGAAGGATCGTGAATAGATCCGTCACAATTTTATTAGTGAAACATTTATACGTTTGTTGAATTGTTTGTAATTATTTGTATACTTTGAAAAATCCTTTTTTCTTCTATTCCCTGCCAATAAGTTTGATAATACTTGTATCCTGGTACTGGAAGTTTTATTTTTCGGTATTTGAAATAACCACAACACCACAAAAATATTATAATTATTTCAAAATGAAATAATAATGAACACATTCATTTTAATTAAATACATCGGTTTTAATTTAACATTTTTTAAATGAATTAAGTTAAAATAGAATGTGACTTAAAGAAGTGAGTAAGTGAGGGTTATATTAATCGTATCACTATAAAAGCAACACGAAGTATATTGATGACAGACCTCGTAATTTTGAACCTATCAAATGATCAGGATGACACCTGAATTGGCTACCTCCTCACAAAATTACTACACTAAGCCAAATGACATAAAAAAATCATACATTAAGAAAATAATTACATTTTAAAAAGAAATAATTTTTTTTATGAAAGAAAAAGAATGAAAAATCGTGGAAACTTTATAAATATATTCTTAAATTAGTTCCTTCATCTTCCTGTGACTGTAATATTGGTGGAGAGGAAAATGTAGAACATGTAATCCTTCTGATCTTCCAAGTATGTCAGAGAGAGAAAGATTATAAGACTGGCTTTCAAGAAACTTAACATTAATTGGCCACCGAATTTTCACCAACTTTTCCACCAGAAGTGCTTTTAAAAATTTATGTGAAATTGTTCTAAATATTTGTAATTCTTCTTAACCTCATTTTTTTTTTATTTATTTCCCTTGAATGTGTGTTTAATGCTTACTTCTGTAAGCCCCGTGTGATACTTTGTGGTGCACGGGGATTTTATAATTGTTTTCAATAAAAAAAAAATTGAAAATTCTGTTATCCAATATTTAAAATTGATAAGGATCTCAGATCCACGCCTGGAGATGGGGGAGAAAGGGAAGGAAGACTAGACATGTTCAAAATCCCTTAGTTTATTTGCAACACAAGCAACAACACAAGTTCGATCCATCAAAATTAAGAGATGCATCCGACTGAAGCAATATGAAGACCAGACTTTAGAAGAAGAGTTTAATTACGAGTAACACTTACTTCAATTCAAGGGGCTGCGGTAGCCCAGTGGTCAAGGTATCGGATCATGGCAGACATGTCATGAGTTCGAGCCCAGTACCACTAAAGACCCGCCGTGTAGGGCAGCGATGCACGTTAAATCTGTCGAGAGATCAAACGTCCTCCCGTTGGTGTGGTGTGGTAGTTAGGAGAGGGAGGTTCCAGCTCGGGTGTCATCCACGTCACTTGACCATGGTTCAAAATGACGTGGTCCGTCGCCAAAAGCCCTCGTGAAGCTGAACAGAGCGACGTTATTTTTACTCACTCACTCACTTAATTCAAGTTTACTGCCACACTGTATTTTGTTTGTTTACCTTCAGTAAATTAATATATTTTTAAATAATCTTTTGTTTTCGACTATTCAATATGCTCGCCCCCTCCCCTCGTAGAGGTATTACGCACCCCTAGGTGAGCGCACCCTACAGTTTGAGAAACGCGCTGCTATAGACTAATCAATACCAGCCTACTTTGCTCGGTATTACAGGACGTTGTATGACTATATCCTGTTTGTATATTGATACCTATGTCTTAACAATAAGATTTTGATCATACTGAAAAACATTATTATAACTCAATTATGTTCATTAAAAAAAAACAAGACTTGAATTTCTACAATGGAAGTATAATCATCTTTAATCATCATATTTTTTTCGCAAAACCCATTTTTAGCTGATTTCAACTCAAAAAAGGAAACATGCTTGCGAAATTCAAGTCTGTAGATCTAATAGTTCAAACATCAGTGGGCGCCCCCCGGAGGGGGGCGGGGGGCCCTCTAGAACCCCTTCGAGAGCCGATTTTTGTAAAATTCGTTTTTAGCGGATCTCTACTGAAGACAGAAAATAGACTCGTGAAATTTCAAGTTTGCAATTCACAAATGGATTTTTTATACATATAAAGCACCACATTAACCTCCTCCTCATTGGGGCTTGATTTTTACGAAACAAAACACCAGTTCTTAGCATATCCTTACTCAACGAAGAAAATGCTTGCAAAATTTCAAGTTTATTGGTCTGATAGTTCAAAAATGAGGAATTTCATCTATAACGTACCTTGAAAGTCTATTCCCGAAAAAACCGTTTTTAGCGGATCTCTACTTAAGAAAAGAAACATGCTTACTAAATATCATGTCTTGAGGAATTAGTGAGTCACTTTTCTCTTTTATATGTACAGATTGGTTAATTGACTTGAATTTACCCGGCACTTCTAGTACAAGGTATGTCATACCCATCTTCTAACTTTTTTCAACGCTCCTTCTAAACCAGGTGTACTGAACCTTTTTTTTTCCTGCAGGGTCGCATACAGTTGTCAGCTATTTCACGCGGGCCGCAAACATTTGTAAGCAATTTCACGAGGACCGCATCATAAGGATAAAGAGGGAAGGGGGAGGGGTAATAATGTGGAAAATTGATCAAAAAATATTTTAACTCTTGGTTTGCTTTTTTTTTTATTACAATATTTAATTTAATTACTTTATATTTTTTATTTTTGTCACTAGCACTGAATTAGAATCATTTAATAAACACTCCTTCACAATTTCTGCAACAGTAAACGGTTTCATATGATTACCAGTAATGTAACAAACTTCATAAGATGTCTTTGTTACCGCTGTTATATTACCCCTGACAAAACACTTTGTTGCTGTTGCAAAGATTTTATTCAATAAATCCTATTTATTGACTCTTGAAAGGGATCTTCGAGGAAAAAAGTCATCAAATGATTCCTATTTATTGGTTGTTTTTTTTAAATACAGCACTTCCGTGACAACTCAGACAATTACTGATCCATGTTTGTTTTTCACCACAAAATAGTCAACCTCAAAATCGTCTTGAAGCGATATATTTTCTTCGGATATTTTTCGCTTGCAAGATATGAAAGAGAGTTAAAAATTAGTTCCACCCATAAAACTGTCACTATTCCACTATTGTCTGTTATCGCTAACCGTAACCGTTGCAAATAAAAAGAGAACATCAAATCGCACTCGTACGACATCGACAGCAAAAAGCAAAATTGATATCTTTGATTTCTTGACACCAAATTTTTAATATATTGTTCTCAAATAAGTTATTTTTCAGAGCAATGGGCATTGACCGGGTCACTTAAAAAGGCTGGGTGGGCTGCATGCGGCCCGCGGGCCGCAGGTTGAGTATCGCTGTCCTAAACCTTTTTCGGAAAATGAATAGTTTCTCTTGTAGCTGACTTTAAGGTCATATCCTTTGAGGAGCCTAAGCTTGTAGGCGAATTCAAGATACATATTTATGGATACCACCTCTTCGGGTATGTCATACCCTGCGCGTGAATCACCGTTACAGTTCTAAATGCATGAACACGTTTTAAATCTTCTTTATGCTATGGCGTATTATTGTAGTTATGATGAAGAAATGTGATACTTAAGTAATTTAATGGATACAGTATTTAATAGATATAGCATAACAGTATTTTCCGATGAAGAAATTCTCTTCGTGGTTATGATGAGGAAGAATTAAATGATGAAGAGGTATAACAGAAAGTATGATTCATCCACTAAAATCGATTCAGATTTAGAAGAGCGAGACACTGTTGAAAGTAAATATTTTATATGTAGAGACACAAAAACATCTCGGAAGAACGTAATTTTAAAGGAGACAACTGGTACACACATCTTACCCACTTTCAGATGAACTTTTGAAGGGAAACAAAACTATTGCTGGAACAATAAGAGAGAAAATAAAAAAGAAATTTCCAAATTTTTGAATTTCAAGAATAGGAAAATTTACTCATATGTTCAGTTTTAAAAAGATGTAGATTTCGCGCGAGTGATGCTGGGTTAATGTTCCTTTGAGTAGGAATCTCCAAAATTTTTAACCTAAGTACAACATTTTTTCCTCTGCTCAGCTCCAAGGGCCAGGTCTTAAGCCACCCTACCAATATACAGCGAAAATTGCTTAACGCGAACCTAAAGGGGTTGAAATACTTTTTCGCGTTAAAAGAGTTTCGTGTTAAAAATTATTGCAAGAAAACAAGTAATATAAAAAAGAATTTTTAAATCAATTCCTACTTAGATCAAAGAAGAAAAATTTTATTTTAGTTACTATTTAGGAAATAGTTACAATTAATATATATATATATGTGTGTGTGTCTAATTCCAGGTTGTTATTTTTAATAGCCCTATATGTCAGCATCAACTTTCAAGTGCACTCATGAAATCCGCGATCGGCGTCTTAAGTGTTAACCCACTTAAGATTTTCGGTGGCGTTGGTTTTCTCTCTCTGCCTCTTAGGGTCAGAATATACCTAACTTTCATCAAATAAAGATCCTTTTTAAAAACTAAGTCTGTTTCTGGCTTCAAATCATGTTATATATATATATAACAGAATCACAATATTAAGGACAATTAATTTTTATTAATTATCATTAAAGAATCGTATTGTCATCCAAAACAATCGTGTATATAAAATTTCAGTTTAAATGAATGCCTTAAAACTTGAGAAAAAAAAATCTTTTAAAGCTTTGACCCAAGTCAAAAATGAAGCCAACGTGGCTGCATCTGTAATTCTTTAAATAATTAGTGTCAGTTAATTTATTTTAAATAATTAAAATTAAATTATCGTATTTTTACCCAAAACAATACTGTATAGAAAATTTCAGCTCAAATGAGCGCTTTAAAATGTGAAATATTTTTCAATTCTTGACATAAGTCGCCAAAAGGGTCACTAAGTCTCCAAAATTGATGCCAACGTGGCTGTATTTGTAATTCTTTAAATAATTAGTTTTATTAATTATAATTAAATTACTATATTGTCATCCAAAAAATCATGTATATAAAATTTCAGCTCAATTAAGCACTTTAAAGTGTTTTTTATTAACGATTGAAAATTCCACCAAGATAAATAAATACATATAGAGAGAGTGGGTGCTAATAGTAGGAATTGAAAAAAAAACATATTTCAACAAAATTAAGTTTATTAGAGTTTATTTTGCTTACATAGATATGTATTTATGCATTTATATATTAAAAATCATGAAACAAATAATTCACAAATGTTTCGAAAAACAAAACATTTATTGAGTTTTTTTTTAAAAATCTGATATATTTTTTAATTTTTTTTTTAGTATCAAATTGTCAACAAATTGTTTGATATCTACCATTATATTAATCATTTTACCATTGTGGAATGCGCTTCTAAATCATTGCGCCTACTTTTCATGACGTTCCTCATTTTGGATGACTTTGGAACAGGAGCTACATTATTATTTTCGTTTTCATCATCAAAATCAGCATCAATGATAATTTTTGAGCTTTGAACAAACTCCAAAATGAATTCTTTTGCCATAATTGAGGCTGCACACACATTAACATTATCTACTGCACACATACGCACACAAAGAGTTCTGATAATACAAATAGAACAGTCCAATCCGACTGGTGATTTCCTTATTTTGTTCATTCCCAAATGGGATATATTTTCGTGTTAAGCGATTTTCGTTTCGTGCTGAGAAAAAGCATGAAAATCATAAAAAAAAGTTTGTCGGGACCGTTGTATTTTTTCGTGTTAACCGATATTTCTTCTTAAGCGTTTCCGTTTCAAACGTATTTCACTGTATATCCAACTGAGACAAAAACCTGGATACACGTTTCCTACTGCAAAAATAATTGTAGAGACGTAATTACAGTAAAAGTTATTCCGAAAAATTCAAAAATAAATTGGATTTAATTTAATTTTTAATATTTTTCCTTGACTTTTATTTTACAAATTTCTTTTCAATATTCCACCTCTCTTAAACGTATAATATTATTTAAACAATATTTTTACAAATGCGCAATGTGAGTGAGCGAATATTAGCGTCGCACTATTCAGCTACTCGGGGGCTTCAGGGGACAGATCTCGTAATTTTGAACCATCGTCAAGTGACGGGGAAGACATCTGAGGTGGCACCTTCCACTCTCTTATCTTCCACACCACACTAACGGGAGGACGTTTGAGCTTCGACAGATTTAAAGAGCATCCCCCCCTACACTGTGGGTCATCAAAGGTACTAGGTTCGAACTCATGACACTCCGGTCACAATTGCGTTACCTTGACCACTAGGTTACCAAGGCAACACAAATGCGTGGTGGAAGAAGAGGGTGTTTGTTCACATATTTTAAGTTAGGACTCAGCAATCCATAAACAAGGAAAGGTTGGGAAAGAAAGAAAAAAAAATTGTACTAACCATAAGCATATTAGAAGGTTAACATACCTAAAAGTTAGAATGAGGAGTCTACCAAAAAAAAAAGGTTCAAATTTCTTACTCCGAATTTATACAAGGGCTATTGGCAGCATCTCAATTGTATGACGTAGGGTTTGCAATACCATGTTATATTTTCACTCCCGGGATTTCGGGATTACATTATCCAAATCTCGAGATCCCTGGATTAGGATTGGACTATTTATGAAAAATATTTACACATTAGCATAGTTGAAATTACAGAATAAGACTGAAAAAAAATTTAAAAATTGGTTTAATATTATTATGTATTGAAACAAATCGAAACAAAACTTAATCCATCATAAAAAAATTAAATAAAAATAGTACATAATGAAATTAAAATAATATTTCTTCTTTTCTTGTGTTTCTGTAAGCAAGCTTTTAAAAAGCACAGTCCGTTCAGCGTTTCATCATTCAAACAACTTCTTATTCTTGTTACAAATTATCCTGCAGAAGAAAATGCTCGTTCAGATTCTATACTGGTAGGCTTTATCGTCATTAAATAAAAGTATATTTTTCCCAGGTAATCACCACGTCTCCCTTCATTTTCTAAAACAGATTTCATTTTAAATTTTTAATGATATTATCTCAAATGTAATAGGCTGCATTGGTACATATCCCTCTTTGATAATTTTATCTAGTTCTGTTATATTTAAGGGTTTTTGTGTACAAATTGATTCAGTTATTGAATCAATTTGAAGTTTTATCTCATTTGAAATAGAAGGTCCAGTAGCATGAGCTATTAGTAATTTAATTGGATTTGAAGTGTTAAGTCTTTCAAGCAGATCCACTATTAATTTGGGGCTTTTAATTGTAGAAGGAACTGTGACAAAATCTATTCCCGAATTGTTGATTATACCATTATGTAAGAATTGCAATAAACCACTGAGATCTGTGCGACGTTCCATCATACGAGAATTGAGAGTTGCATATAATTTTTTACTAATAGCACTTATAATTGCACAAAAAAAAATTCTACGTACATACTTCATAAAGAAATATATAAATTTTTAGAGAATTAAATTCTTAGAAAAATTTGGTGAGAAATTAATTTCAAATTTTTTTTAGACAAAAATTAATTCCCGGGAGTAGCCCTTTAATTGAAGAAAAACCGGGATCCTTAGCTGCAAACCCTAATGGGACGAGAACGACAGTTGAGCTAGTAGCTTACCTTCTTAATCACCACATTACCACCGAAATGTTTTTAGAGCTTAAATGAGCCACAGTTCCAATTCCTCACAATTTTTGGTAAAATAAGAAATGGAATCCAAGATTAGACCCGAACGTCGAAAGCGCACTATCATAACTTCATGAATCGTGCCTTTAGATTACAACCATAATCACGTTACAAATTATGAGAGATTTCATAAAATTTCAATATTTCTTGGACATTACATGGCTGAAGTTTATGTTGATGATGTTGTTGTAAAGTTATGAAGAAATCTAACACAAGATGAATAAAAACTTGATTCAGGGAGACAATACTCAATAAATATACTCAAAAAGAGTAGTTATGGATTTCTAGCAATCAGAAATTCTGGAAAATATCTTAAAGTGTAAGAAATATAACAAGAAAACATCTTTATTAAAGGGAGACCAATAACGCTTATTTACATGCACTTCTCAACTCAACAGATTTATTTAATTATGCATTGCTTTTCACTTATAATCAAGCTCCTTCTTCTTCAAGTTAAATAATGATAACTAAAAAAAAAATGTAACCACAAGAGAGAAAGGAAAGAAAACCCTAATTCCGAAAAAGCAAATGCAGAAAAAAAAAGCTGTTCCGGTGCAAAATTTACAATGTACCAATATCTGGATGTGATTCCGGAGCTTGGTAATTCCCGGTTGGTTAGGATCTTTCCCAATACTCCGGTACACCCCGGTAAAAACAAATATCGTATTCATTAGAAGCCCTGATTCAATGATCAAGATTGGGGAGAGCTGTTTCAGTTACTTCGTAATCAGTTTTTTAACAACCATTTAGTAGCTAGAAGATCAAAAAATACATTTTCTCAAAGCTCATGGTTGTTAATATGCACACAAAACAGGGACTGACGCTTGGATGGAAAAAAAAATAGAACAGAAAGACGTCGGAATCCCTGAGGAAATTCACTCTGTACCATGTCATTCCAATCCTTATCAAAATAATGTATTCAAGAGCTGGATTTTTAAAGCGACTGCATTTTTCTCCGTCTTTTTATTTATTTATTATTATCATGCATTCTGAAATAATTACCTTAGGGAATTCACTATGGCGGGTGTTCTTTTTTTATTATTATTAGTATTATTCCTCCATCTTACTTACTCACAACCTTTCGCGAATAAATTTAAAAGACTAGTACCCGGCGGTGAAAATAGTTAAATTCTTATTTTTAAATGAACGTATCAACTTCAAATAATCTAGGATCCACTAGAGATTGAGCGGATGAGTCAAAAATAATAAATATGCTTTTATCCCCAGATTTTCAGCTTTGTGTGTGTGTTTTTTCCCCTTTTTCCCTACCTCTCTCTCTCCTCTCTGATTTCTGCTCGGTATTAAGTTTTAGTTTTAACTCTCCAGACTGCAAGAGAAGAGTATTTAGAAAAGCCGCAAATAAAAAGATAAAAATACCGCGAATACCTACATTTAAACCTCCTAATATTTTTAAATCTCTCCGGGGTTTAATACTGGTGGTGAAATTTTTAGCATTCGCAGTGGATTTTTTTTGTTCCTTTTTTATTTTCTTCTTATTCGACAAGCTTCTTGTACAAGCATTCTATCATGTTTCTTTGCGACTTTCAAAATTAATGAAAGTTTTCCTTTTGTTTTCCCGCGTTTTTTAACTGGCGGTAATTAGTCGTTTCTTGCTTGGCGCTTTTGTATTACGAATTTGCCAAAGCGTAAAAGCAAAGTATAAAAACAGAATCACATTTTACATCTCCATCTCAATAAAACATACATTCGAATGCAGTTGTTTTTCTAAGTGGAAATTATTAGTTTCCACAAAACTCATTTTTGATGTAATGCACACTTCACAAAAGAAGGTTTCGTATAAAAGATTCGAGGAATTTTTTTTTTACTTCCATTCCTAGATCTCTCTTGTTATTATTTACGTTCGCGTTTTTTGATGACTTTGATTCATTTTCGGGAGGGAAAAATAAAATGTTTTGTTTCATACCTTTGATCTTTGTGTGATTTTGATGGAATTTAATATTTATTTTGCCGCGCGATGACGATTCGAAAAAAAGAATTCTTTAGAAGAACATCTCTCAAGTGAGTGCAAAAATTTATTAGGCGTTCGGAAACAGACTATATAAACATTAATTCATTGTTTTTGTGTGTGTCCTAATGAATACCTTCAAAAAGATTAGATAAAAATATATTGTTGAAAGAAATTCCAATTCTGTATTTATGTTTACTGAGGGGGGAAAATACAACCATAAGAAAAATTTTGACTTTGAAGTGACGAAAATAATTAATATTTGTCAGTGTAAATAATGCCACAACATCTTTATGGAGGTAAAAACTTTAAATTTTTCTACGAATTGAATATAGTGATATATCGTACAGGTGTAGAAATACTCACTATGGAATCCATTTTCGATAAGAATGATAATTTCAGTTATCTCTCTTTTGCTCGGGTTAATCTTTTTAAAGCTAAATTCCCATCACAGAAAATAAAAGAAAAACTATACAAACAAACTGCATTCTTTTAATAATGCAGTAATATACTTCAATGCATATTAAGGTCTTCATTTCTTTGTAATTTTGATATATTTAAAACTTTGTTTTTCTATGTTTTTGCAAGCAAATATAAGCAAACAATTTATCATTTTTCCTTATTTTTTGTACCACATCTAAACAACGGGTTTATTTATATAATGCAGTATCAATACATTTATATATTTTCTAGTCAAAATATTTAAAAAAAACTTGCGCGAATCGGCATTTATTTTTATATTTCAAAGAAATCTTAACATTATACTTTACTGACAACTGTAACTCTTGAATTATTGTAGCGGCAAATCTACTGAGCAGTTCAGCAAAGAGTCAGTGTCTGAAAAAACTGTAGTATTTTTATTGTGGTAAAATTTTAGTTTAAATTTTGTAAAACTAAGCTTATCTAATTTTATTACTGTTTGCTAAGCTTTCGTTCTATTTTTTCGTTCAAAAGCCTAAATAAATTTACGACAACTTCAAATCTAGTTCAAACTTGAACAGTGGCTCAACAGCCCATGAGAGCAAAGGTCTACTGTGCCCATCTCAGGTTTCGTGACCTTGGGTGCTGAGGTGCATACATGAGCAGATGTTCCGGTCAAGTGGTCAATCCGGAGCGAAACTCCCAGTGTTTAGTTCTTAAACAAGCTTGGTACTCCTTTGTCGACCCATTGAAGGAATGAAAGGTTGAATGAACCTTACCCGGCCCGGGGTTTGAATCACGGGCCTGTGGCATGGAAATGCGAAACGCCAACACTCGACCACTGGGTTTCCAAACTTGAAAAGTTACGTTTAAATCAATTTTTATTCCCGATAAAACTAATTTCGTTACAACCTGTATATTGTGTTTTTCGCGTTTAATACTGACCAAGTAGTCGAGCCGAATATTCGATAGCCAAGTGGTCATGGTCGATAACTCGTGTCCGGCGTTGCTTCTGTTGAATTGTGGGCTGGAGTGTTAGTGCCACCAAAGATCTGCGGTGTAGATGGGCTGGTGCTGATCAAATTTGTCGAGGCTCATCAATTCAGGGCGGTGTGGAAATCAGTAGAATAGGATGTCAAATAAGATCTTCCTCATCATTGAACTGTGGTTTAAAATTACGAGATCTGATGGGTGCGTGGGAAGATTTGTAGATATAAATCCTTTAGCTGCAAGAGGGCTATCGGTGACACATCTCATAGTTTTAAACCGTGGCTAAGCAACGAGGAGGACACCTGAGCAGGCAAGCCCCCTCCTAACTTCCACACCTCGCCAATGGGAGGATGTTTGGACTTTGACATATTTAATGTGCATAGACTGGTCCCCTCTGCAGAGCGGGTCTTCAGCGGTACTAGGCTTGAACTCATGACATCCCAGCCACGAGTTCGTGACCTTGACCACTAGACTACAGCGGCCCATTAGATCTCTTTGGCATTCCGCCAATAGTGTTAGGACAGCTTCGAAAAAATTGCGAGGTTAATAACCAATAAATCCCCGTTTAATAGGGAACAAATATTGAAATTAATTTCCAAATTGTCAAGATATGAATTTTAAAGAAAAAAACATGCAAGATAAAAAGGACTTAACTCCGTAGTTGTTTGAATTATTGATTATTGACTTCACACTCTGAAATAACAACAACAGATTATTGACAACGGGTCTCTTAATGCTGAGCCAGTGACGAGCAAAGCAAGCACATTAAATGAACTCCAAACTTCCCCACCACGCCAACTTAAGAGCTTGGACTCTTGATAGATTCGATTTGCGTTAGCCCCTCTGGAAGACAGGTAAGAATAGAAAAAACAGAAAAATGTTTATTGGGTCAATGTAATTTATTATAAAAGAAAGAAAAAAATTTAAAAATAGCATACCAATGACTACTCAATAGTGGCATACACAGGGGTGAGGAGGTCATCGAGTCCGGAACCTCCCAAAGCCTTGGATGTTTTTTTCCGATTGATTATAATCCTATGTAAATTATTTATTTAATAAATAATTTTTTACTGTTTTTTCCCAAAAATCGACAAAATTAAAAGAATATGTTGGGCGGCGTATTGGAGTATGGTGGGCTTCCAACCCTGGACCTCCCCTTCCTCCCCCCTTGAAAAATTCTTTTGTGCGCCACTGCTACTCGGTTACCATAAACTCCGCACTATAAATTTGAATGAATATATATGTATCGTTCTCAGAGATATGTGTTATAATTTACTTCATTTGCCTGAATTGCTGTTACAGATAAAATTTTAGTTTTCATTTCTGTCTACTAATCGGGTTAATATTCTTGAATTTTTTATCTGGCATTTCAATCATATGCTTCATTTTTCTTTAAATTAAAAAAAAAACATTTTCCAAAGAGAAAGCCTTTTGAGAGAATCTGGGAAATGCATCAAAAATTCTCAACTATTCATTAGATATTTTAATTTTCTTAATAATTTGAATTAGAGTTGTTAAAATATTAAAAAACCTTCGCTTTCTATGTTACTATGACATGAACATTGAATCAACCAAATTTTATAAGCAATATCTGCAATTCATTTTTCCGTCAATTTTTATTCTTTCTATTCAGGTCTAAATTCATTATTTTTTTATTTATTAAATGAAAACAGATTTTATTTGAGGTGAAAATTCGACAAAAATATAGTTTAAGGAATACTTTCATGATGACTAATGCTATGATATACTCTATCTTGCTGTATAATGTACATCGTATAACAAGGTGTGTAGCTGTACTTATTATTCCAAACGATTATTTTATGCTTATCCTCTAAGTTTCTGCCTCAAGGTGTGACAGATCTATACGTGATCTTCTAACTAATCCTCTTGGGATATCTTTGGGCTATCAATTCAAGTTTTATTCACAACCAACCCTTCGGAAGAAAAGAATTGTGATATTTAAATTAACTTAATATAAAGATATAGACGCGGTTTTCTAGCTTAGGGGGCGCGGCAGAGAAGGACCAAAGATATCCTCTGAAAGGCGAGATTTCTACTAAAGGTATAATTTAGAATTATAGAGCTTTGATTATTATTAGAAGGAAACCTTAAAGTGACGATTGTTCACTAAGACTGAATTAAGATTAGATTAAATCAGATAATAGTTTTGATCATTAATTAAAAAAAGGATTAAGTTTGTTAGTCGCCTAATCGCTCACGTGTTACTGTCGTTGTTCCACTTTCACAGTTTTCATTGTGAGACACTCTCTTACAATTATTAGTTAAAATTGTTTGTTTTTAGTGTTGAAATAAATGGATTAATTGAATCATGACAAGTATTTCTTCCCTCCCTCCCCACACACATCTAGGTGCTCGCGAGAGGGGCACGGGCCTCTTACAAAGGTTTTAAGTCTTTCTTGAATATATGTCTTAGAAATAAGTTTATTTCACGAATACACCCAGAATAGTAAAATTCTCTGAAACTAGGAACGAACGTACGATAGATTTGTGAATGGTCCCTGTGTGGCGAAAATCAGCGGGCGAAAGCGCGAGGCTGCACGCATGACGGCGGCGCGCTGTTGATTTAAGGTCCGGCAAAAACAAACGTCTTGGGCTGATGCGCAAAAATTACCGTGATGTTCACTCGCTAATTAACCGGGAAAGAAGAGCAATCGATGGTCGTCATTAATGATACAAGTCGAGTCCTTTTCTATCGATAGCTAACTTGTAGTGCGTCTTGTAGCGTTAAAAGTTTGTTAAGACACTACACAAGATAAAATAGAGATTTTATTTATACGTTAACAGCTTTTGTGTCATATTATCTTGACATTTTAGATTACCTGGCTTTCAAATGCTATCTGTTCTAATTTTTTAATTGTTGATCTCGAAAAGTAGAAATTAATTTTAAAGTTTTATATTGTATTCATTATATTGTATCCATATTTTAATGGTCAATAGTCCAGGCCAGTAGTGGGGAAGAATATGGATTTAGAGCTTTATTATATATTTATTTTGCATCCTTTAAAAATATTTTCTATCATAAAAATGACCAATATGATGTATAGCTATTTCTTCAATTCATGAATGAAAATTATAATTGTACATTGAATATGTATTATGTATCATTTAAACCGCATTTATTTTAAGAAATAAACATAAAATAAAAGCATTCCTTCAATTTAGTTTTTAAAAAAATAAATATTTTAATGCGAACCTCCCCTGCACACACCGCTCTACTTCATATCCCAATATCAGAGAATACTTGTACCTTTCGATTTAACACGATTCTGAACATTCAATAATCAAACAACTTCTTTGCCGACTCGAAATATTTTTCAAATTTGGTCACATAGATATGTAGAACCAAATGCGGAAAGCAGGGCACATGTAATTTTCTTCAAATAATGAAATTATGTAGAACCAAATGCGGAAAGCAGGACACATGTAATTTTCTTAAATAATGAAATCTCTCCATCGATGACATCCAATAATTTTAAAAGCTATCGAGCAATCGTTAGAGTTAAAATCTTCCAGATTTTTTTATAATTCCGTAATTGTTGCTTTCCGTAGCTCTGAAGATCATAGTCAAAGCATTTCATTTAAAAATTGTCAACTTCCATCAACTGAAAAATTGACAAATTTGTAAAGTAGTGCAGAGTGCCACAGGTGAATTGCACCGCGTGCCATAAATTGCCAATCTCCCGGTCTAGATCATGTTGATCTTTATAGGCTAGACTATAACGGCTCTTTAATAGACTAATTCATAACAGTTCTTTTGATAGACTATCTCATAATGGTTCTTATAATAGACTTATCCAAAATGTCTTCTTTAACAGACCAATTCGTAATGTTTACTTTTATAAACTGGTTCATAATGTCTACTTTTGTAAATTAGTTCTTGGCCACCTTGATAAACTATAAGTTCATAATGTCTACCTTTATAAACTACAGTTCATAATTTATACTTTTATAAACTATAGTTAATAATTTCTACTTTTATAGACTATGGTTAATAATTTCTACTTTTATAGACTATGGTTAATAATTTCTACTTTTATAGACTATGGTTAATTTCTACTTTTATAGACTATAGTTAATAATTTCTACTTTTATAGACTATGCTAATAATTTCTACTTTTATAGACTATGGTTAATAATTTCTACTTTTATAGACTATGGTTAATAATTTCTACTTTTATCAACTATAGTTAATAATTTCTACTTTTATCAACTATAGTTAATAATTTCTACTTTTATCAACTATAGTTAATAATTTCTACTTTTATAAACTATAGTTAATAATTTCTACTTTTATAAACTAGTGTTTATATGGTCTATTTTCTGATTAATATCCGATGTGAACAAGAATATTTATTAGTCTTTATAGAAAGAAATATTACTTACACTAATAGACCTAAAAACGAATATATAATTGTTTTTTGTGTATATATTCTAAGTCAATAATTAAATTTCTTCTCGAATTATAGTAAGTAAGGTTTGGTATAAAGTAAGGTTTGAACATTTTAGGTGTTATTTTGCAAATTAATTTTTCTTGGCAAATAAAGATGAATACTATTTAAGTCATTTTCATGTGTATGTTCCAACTAAATAAAATTCGAGAAACAAAAGTAAGATGCTGAGAAAGTTACGAAATAAACAAATGAAATAAAAAAATAACACTTATTGAGACAATGATGCATACAATTTTCTAGAGCCAAAAATAATATCTCAATAGCTTTTAAAAAGGAAACAAATATCAAAATATGCTTTAATTATTTAGTTCAACATTGGTTAATATTTTTTAAAAAATATTAACAGTATGGTATAAAAAATAACAAAGAGAAATAGTATATTTCAGAATCAAGCTAAAAGAAAAAAGAAAGGAAAGAACAATGAAAAAGAGGCAAAAAACAAACTCTTTACAAACTTTAATTATGACAAATTGAACAATTTCATAATAAAATCCAAAGAAAAAGGCTAGAACTGACAACGAATTAAAACGAAACTTCTCTGATGTGAGAATCGAAAAATTTCTTAAAATATTTATATAATAAATTTCACAGTTTCTATAAATTAGTTAGTCATTTCTTTATTCGATTTTATATTCTACAGATTGTGACTAATTAAAAAATTTTATAAAAAATTTTACGTTAAAGTTGCTATTTTTATTTCATTATCTTTCATATTCCCATCATTCTCAAAGGATGACAAACATATCCGCGAGCCTGAAGAATACTTCAACAATTTTGAACTATTTATATGAGATTTCAAAGCTTTTATTTGTGGTTCCAATGTTGCTTTTAGAGATTTGCATATTCTTTTCGACGTTTATGGAGGGTTCATATATATATATATATATATATATATATATATATATATATATATATATATATATATATATATATATATATATATATATATATATATATATATATATATATATATATATATATATGATTTAATTCAAGTAGTACCTAAAAGAAAAAGGTCAAATTCTCACAGGTAACAAAAAAGGGGTTCATTTCTTTCTTAAATAAATTTACCAAATTTCATCTTAAGGAATAAAAAAAAAAGGAACAAATCAACAGAAAGGGAATCAAAAACGAAAATATTCATCATTGACGAATGAAATATTCAAAAACAATCAACTTGAGAAAATCCAAAAACAATCAACTTGAAAACATTCAAAAAGAATCAAGATAAAATTCAAAAACAATCAACTTGAGAACGTCCAAAAACAAAAAACTTGAGGACGTCCAAAAACAATCAACTGAGGACGTCCAAAACAATCAACTTTGAGGACGTCCAAAAACAATCAACTTGAGGATCCAAAAGCAATCAACATTGAGAAAATCCAAAACAATCAACTTGAGAACGTCCAAAAACAATCAACTTGAGAACGTCCAAAAACAATCAACTTGAGAACGTCCAAAAACAATCAACTTGAGAACGTCCAAAAACAATCAACTTGAGGACGTCCAAAACAATCAACTGAGGACGTCAAAACAATCAACTTGAGAACGTCCAAAAACAATCAACTTGAGAACGTCCAAAAACAATCAACTGAGAACGTCCAAAAAAATCAACTGAAACGTCCAAAACAACCCAACAAAACGTCAAAAAATCAACTTGAGAACGTCCAAAAACAATCAACTTGAGGACGTCCAAAAACAATCAACTTGAGGACGTCCAAAAGCAATCAACTTGAGAAAATCCAAAAACAAACTTGAGAAAATCCAAAAATAATCAAGATAAAATTGGGAAAAAAATTAGCCGGAGAACGCCAAAACAATCAACTTGAGAACGTAAAAAACAATCAACTTGAGGACGTCCAAAAACAATCAACTTGAGAAAATCCAAAAACAATCAACTAGAGAAAATCTAAAAACAATCAACTTGAGAAAATCCAAAAATAATCAAGATAAAATCCAAAAACAATTAGCTTGAGAACGTCCAAAAATAATCAACTTGAGAAAATTCAAAAATAATCAACCTCTGAGGGAGTTAAAAAAAATAACTTGTGGAAATCAAAGAACTTATCAACTTGAAGGAATCAAGAAGTAATCATCTTGAGCCAATCCGAAACTAATCATTTTAAGGAAACCAAAAAATAATCCCACGTTTTAGGAGGAACAAAGTGTTAACTTGAGTGATACAAAACAGTTTTAACAAAAGTGAGAAGAAAATGCGAGTTACAACTAATATAATTCACAGCCTATTAAATTAATTTAATTAACCTTGATATAATATATACATCCGAAATTCCATTCATTTTATGTCACAACTGCTTTATAAGAAAAAAGAAAATGTTTTTTTAGCTACTACTCAACGTTAAACTAACCAATCTCTCCAGATCACTACATATGAGAACAACATTATATATTAAAAAACCAGAAGAGTTTAAATTTATACTTCAGTTAATGTGTGTGTTTAATTTAGTTCTTAGCACATATGTTCAAACAACTTTGAAAAAGAAATGTACTGGTAAAATCGGGATTTTTTTGATTCAACAGAACAGAAAATTTTTTTAAATGAGGTAAAAAATAAGACTGTTACAGATGCACCTTTTTATATAAATGTAGTTTTTAAAACATGAACATCCCCATAGTTTACAAGGCTGTTGTTCTCAACTAAAAAGAAAATGTGGCCACGGTAGCTTAGTGGTCAAGGTATCGGATCATGGCTGGCATGTCACGAGTTCGAGCCCAATACCACTAAAGACCCGCCGTGTAGGGAAGCGATGCACGTTAAATCTGTCTAGAACTCAAACGTCCTCCCGTTGGAGTGGTGTGGTAGTTAGGAGAGGTGAGTGCCAGCTCAGGTGTCGTCCTCGTCCCTTGACCATGATTCAAAATGACGAGGTCAGTCACCTAAAGCCCTAGTGTAGCTTAACAGCGCGACGTTAATATTCACTCACTCTCAACTAAAATATGTGGCTCCCTATTTCTATTTTAAGGTGTAGATAAAGTTTGCATATTTATTCTCCCATTTTCTATTTGAGTACATTGCGAAATCTATTTTTTTATTTACGTCACACTCTACAGAAACGAGAAGGTTATTTGAGACAGATTTCGTAATTTTGAACCACAGTCAAGTGACGAGGACGATACCAGAGTTCACTCACCACTCTCCAAACTTTCACACCACATCAATGAAAGGACAGAGCCATTTTCGTGCAGCAACCCTCTACACTATGGATCTTCAGTGGCACAAGGACTCGAACTCATAACTCGCTGGCTATGTGGCTATGACCACATGGCTGCCGCGGCCATAAGTTTTTTGCGGAAGTTAAAACTACTTTTCAATTGTAAAGTGGATTAAAAAACAATAAAAAACAAAGCCGGGTAACTTTTTGAAATATTTTTTTTAAAAAAAAATTAACTAAAGAAACCAAGAAAATAATGGCTTAGGAAAGGAGAAAAAAATAACCTTCAAACCAGGAATGCAAGTTTCAACTTTGCTACAAAGTCGTTATTTTAAAATATACGATTTTTATAACGAATGTATTGTTCTTCGATTGTTATTTTCTAACGAATAGAGAGAGAGAATACAGGATTTTATTTTAGCAGTGAAATGTGATTCTGCTTTTTTCCAGATACATGCGTTTCTATTTGTGCTTTTTCTTTTTGAGGGGGAAGAGTTGCATAAAAATTATTTTTTACAGTTGTTTTTCCCTAGTCTTTACTATCCAGATAGTTCTCATCAAAACATATAAATCTTTTAACTTTATCCTCATTATCACAATAATGGTCGAATCGAGTTTTGTTACAAATGAGCTGCAATATATATAAGTTTACTTTTTTCTATTATTATTCTCTCTGCTAATGTTTTTATGAAGCAAATGTTACAGTTTAGAATCAAACTTTTTAAAATTCTGTGTGAGTTACTTCCCTCCTTTTTTTCTCGAGGGAAAATTTCTGAATTGAAGGAAAATAAAAATGTCTCGATTCTCTTTATACAACTTCTTTTTCTCAAACGTAATATCAGGAAATATAACAATAAAACAATGACTTGTTTTGCTAAGTTTTATAAAATGTATTTTCCCATTCTGTAATGATCTTATCAAATGATACGAATCAGTGGAGCACACAGGAATTTTTCAAGAGGGGTTGACCATTGTCGTATCATACCCAAAT
Source organism: Trichonephila inaurata madagascariensis (assembly GCA_019973955.1). Taxonomy (NCBI): domain Eukaryota; kingdom Metazoa; phylum Arthropoda; class Arachnida; order Araneae; family Nephilidae; genus Trichonephila; species Trichonephila inaurata. The sequence continues at coordinate 41,838 of BMAV01008013.1, forward strand.
ACGCCGCCAGACATATTCTTTTGATTTTATGGGTTGTTGGGAAACAAAAAAACAGTAAAAAATAAATTATTGAATAAATGATTGGCATTAATGAGTAAAAAGAATTATTAATTACAAAGAATTTTTTTTTATTATAATCAGTCGAGAAAAAAAAGTCATGGGTGATGGAGGTGTCCGGACTATCTGCTATCTACGCTATTTTTTAATTAACGTCTGTAGAGAATTTGACGCGTTTATCTCTTGCCACCCGCCATTTATGATTTATTCGATTTGTGAACCTCGCTATGTGGAGGAAATATGATATGTGCAAATGGGCATTACTATTTTAATGATTTAACTGTATCCTACGATATCTAAGGTATTTGATTCACCACAAGTCTTATTATTATCGCGAATTGTTCCCTCGCTCTTCCAATTATTTCAGATTCTGTACAACGGTTGAGGTTGATTTGAATTAAGGTCAATCCAGGAGAAACACAAGGACTATTGGCGACAAACTTCCCATTTTGGAAGTCAACTTAAATGATGAAAACCACACCCGAACTGATATTTCCCCTGTTGTGATATCTACCCCCATCCCCCACACACTAGGATCTTAAGGCTTAGCTCCATTTAACATGGAATATAGCATATATTATTCTACAAGACGGGTATATTGTGAAATCAGAATTTCAGCCAATGACGCCAAGCACAGGAAACTGGCAGACTAGACCAGTGGATTTCCATAGCCCTCATGCATTTGATGTATTTGTGATATTGTAGCTATTCAGTATACGATGGGAGATGGAATTTTGAATCCATTCAAAGGATGTAGGTATTATTTTAGCAGAAATATTACCTTCCAAACAATGTGTCACGTGATAGCAAAATTTCTGAATAATTTTCCACGAAAGAAATTAATCTAAAACCAGCTCTCTTCCACTTCTTGTGAGTTTCTCAACTATTTACCCCTATTGTAGGTCTGAACTAAAAAAATTACCCATATTATACACCATATATTTTACTTTAAATATTGTACATTTGTTTTTGCCCCAATATTTAGAAAATTCCATACAGAGTTATAAATAAACCATAATTTCTACTCATGCAAAAAAAAATTAAATTTAGAGACTTGTGCACTGGATTTAGCTCCCTAACGCGACCCGAAATTAATTTAGTAGTTTTATTTAGAATTCAAATTATTTTGTTTGTTGATTAAGATTGTTTTATAGAAGATCAGATAGAAAACACAATTATTCGCAGAAACTAATGAAAAGTGTATTTTCATCGCTTTTCATTTCCCAACTTCTTGGAAGTAAATCCTTTAAAGTGTAGAGTATCTCAATAAAAAATTCAAACAGAAATTTCCGTTGTCAATTATCAATCTCACAACCGATTGAAATTGTTAAGTTTTATTTGTAAATAAATGTTTTTCCAACTTCTCTGAGAGATTTTAGTAATAAAAGTTATACTAGAGAGCTACACATTTGACTATTAGATGGAGTGTTTATTAAAGTCGTATTCTATTGGCTATTGGCAACGAACCACGGAATTTTGAACCTCGACCATCCAACTCATTCTTAGGGGAAAAGGTTCTAAAAAAGAACTAGTACAATGACACAGTCAGTGCCGGTTTAAGCTCATTTCAGGTCCTGGGTGCAAAAGATTTGCAGGCCCCCTTGGCACTTGTGTATTTAAATTTATAACCAGAAAATCTAGTAAGGCCAGTTTATTCGGACCCTAAATGCCAGCCCCAAGCACCCAATAGATAAACTGGCACTGGATACAGTTAACAAGAAAGCCCAAGGAATTAGAAAAGGGAAATGCTAGTGAGAGCCCGATATTGTTTTACAAATGAATAATGTCATCTTTTAACCAATACAACGCAACAAGTAAGTTTTTTCAAGCTTATTAAATTCCACCTTCAAAATTTGGAAGGATTGGGTTACAAACTGTCTTCCGTCAGTGAACTAGATGTTCTACAAATAAGACTACTATAACTTTTACACAAAATTTAACCCATCACTAACACACTTGAATAGGTTATGTCATTCAATTTTAATACGAACTACTATAATCTTATAATAAATATCATATGAGGTGATTATATATTGTTACGTAATAGTCAAAACCAGACTGATTGACTTTCGCGGCGAACATCTCTCTATTTATTTCCCTCGCGGATAATTTGAGGGAGACCCGCTTGCGTCATAGATCTTGAAATTAGTATATTTCTCTCTTGAAATTAGTAATTTCTAGAAGAAACAAGAGGGTCCCAAACTCGCCAAAAATGGTCGCCAAGTCACCAAAATGGTCGTCAAAAATGACTCCAACTTGAATCACCATTATAACGTAAGGGACGGCGTTGCTTGTGAATATTACAATTTTAACGTAAATTAAATCTAATTTAGAGTAAGATATATAAAGGATTACACATCCAAGTACAAATTATTTACACTATTTTACACAAAATTCGTAACAATATTGATAATATGATCTAAGGCTTAGAGAACTCACCTATACTGGAGACTTCCAGTTGTTCCGTTGGGGAGGCGGAAGACAGTTTGGTATCCGTGAATGTTAAGGTATCCTGAGTACTTTCGTCGTCAAACACAACCGAATCGAGATCTCCTGTGAAAAAAAAAATTCATATCATTAAGAATATATAATAAGGAGTTGGTTGTATCACACATAAATTTAAGTGCCTTACACTTTAATCTTTAATTCAAAATGATTGTATAATTATTGTGTAAAAACTTTTAATTTATTTAAATGAAAATCTGTAATGATAACATATTAATTCAAACTTACGTTCAGAAATTTGGGTTGCCAATTTTTTTCGAACTTGACATATTGATAAAAAAGATTCGTAGTGTAGTAAAATCCCAAAACAAAATGTACAAACTATCAAATATTATTGAAAAAAATCGCATTAAATATGTAATATAATAAAATATGAATGCGTGAATATTTATGTATGTTACCGTTTAAGCGTCGAATACGTTATTTCATAAACTAACTAGATATTTTGTAAAATTGCAGTTTGCATTGCTAATTTTACAGTACATAAAATTATTGGATTTTACGATTTAAGTAGTTATTTTATAGAATAATAATTACTTAATCGTTCGTTAAAATATGAAATTCGCCATGTTTTGTGTTTCAAATTAAAAAATTAATAATTTCTAAACAGTGAAATTATTTATGAAATTAATTAATTCTAATTGTTTGTGTTATCAGGCTAAATAGACTAACAATTTATATAAGTTGTAAAAATTTAAGTACAATATTTTATGTCCAATATTCTGTTATTTTTTTATAATTGCTTTATATAACTCATCTGAAAAATATTACACTGTATCGTCTGTTTCCATTTATTATTTATCAGTTAATCTATCCCTAATGTTAACTGTATATTTTGAAGACACTTTAACTATTTATTATACTGGTTAATTTATAAAACAATTGGACTTGTGTGGGAGGAGGGGGGCTGCTTTAATATTGAATTGCTTTTATTTTACTCTACACAAACGTGTGTATCAGTAATTAATTTATAGAATACTTAGTTATTACATTGAATAACTAGATAAAGTATGATATTAATTATTATATACCTTAACCTCGAGAGAGACAGACTCTAGGTTAGTTATTTCATAAAATACAAGGTATTCTATGAAATCCACTGAATTGTATGAGTGAGCGAGCGAGTGAATATTAACGTTGCACTGTTCAGCTACACGAAGGCTTTTGGTGACGGACCACGTCATTTTGAACCATGGTCAAATGACGTGGACGACACCTGAGCTGGCAATCCCCTCTGCTAACTACCACACCACACCACCGGAGGACGTTTGAGCTCTCGACAGATTTAACGTGCATCGCTCCCCTACATGGCGGGCCTTTTGTAGTACTGGGTTCGAACTCGTGATAAGGCTAGCCACGATCCGATACCTTGACCAATCGGTTACCGCGGCCACTCACTGCATTGTATACTCTTGAACGGTAAAACACATAGTATAAATCAAGGCTTACTTCATATGAGTTATTGTTTTCTCATGAGTAAGTAAGTGTTTATTAACATTTTCACAGGTTTTAAAGGAATTCGAGCTTTGTTTCAATTTTAGCGCTGCGAAGAGCGGCGCAGACTCTTAGCGCAGAGGGTCGGACAAAGGTGCACCATTCTCGTGATGAAAGTGTTAATGTCGCACAATAAAGCAAAATGGAGGCCTTTGGCGACGGATGTCGTGATTTAGAGCTACTTCAAGAGACGAGGATGACTTCTATGCTAGTACTCCCTCTTCGAACCCACACCAAGCCAACAGGAGGACATTGAACCACGACAGATTCAACGCCCATAAGCTCCTCTACACGATGGGTCTTCAATGGCTCTAAAGCTCGAACTCCTGACACGCAGGGCCACGAGTCAGTGACCCTAACCATTAGGCTACCGCTGAGGTTTCCCAGTGGGGGATTACATCAGCATTTCTAATCTTCACAAACTAAGGCTAGTTTTTTAGCCCTACGATTTTCATTTTAATTGAATCCCCTTTCATGTAGACATCCACGGAAATAAATTGCCAGACAAATTGTCCAATGAAGGTTGTAATAATTTTACTCTATCTTCTTCTTTCTCTTATTTAGGATGACACTCTCTCTTCAAAGGGACTTAGAAAAGGTTAGCGTGTTCAAAACCTTGTTTGAGAATCCCCATCACAATCACACTCTCGATGGTGATAAGAATTTCCAAACACTCTTTCGACTTTCTCATCTAGTGTCTCACATTCTATCAGGGCAAGTGTTCGCCATCGGTGTTGAATGGGTAAATCATCTTAAATACAAAGCTTATTCTTCGCTGTTTTTGGCCTTTCTAAACAAGATTTTTACTTCATCTTTCTTTAATGCTGGACTTAAAGAGTCAATGATCTTTTGGATTTTGTCTGTCATCACCAGATATCGAAGGATTAGCAACAACAAATATTTATTACTTTTATTTTTCCTAATTCCATGTCATCTCGATGGAGGAAAGGATAAATTTTGACTAATCATTTCAGTAAACTACTTTTCCTTTCATTTTAGCATACTATTTTACAATAATTTTAGGGATCTTTTATAGTTTTTATTTGTTTCATTTCAAGACGAAGTATTGTATAGTTTATTGTTGATTTGTCTAGACCAGGGATAGCGAACCAGTGGCACACTTGCCATTCATAGCACGCAATACAATATTTTGGGCACGTCATCGAACAAAACAGTTAGCATTTTTTTTTCAAACTAACAAAGTTCACTATGAAGTATTATGAATAAGTGCATGGGATTGGTCGCAGAGTGCACACACGTTTGTTATTCTCTTGCCTTAGTTACGCCGTGGACTACAATTGGTAATGATGCAAAATTTGTCTGCACATAGCATAGTCAATTTCGTTGACACAACTGTATTTTAAAGTTCATTTTTGATACACACACACACATATATATATAAAATCTTAAACTGTTATTTAACATGACTAGTTTAGCAAAAAGGGGGCGGCAATATAGTAAGTGTAGCAGTGAAAATTTTTCAAACTTGGTGCACCAAGAAATTTGGTACGATTAGTAAATGCGACAAAACGGTGCGTGTTTCATGTTCTGGAACAGTGGTATGTAAATTATCATCTGTAAAACGGTATTTTGAAACAAACCACAAATCATTTTTTCAAAAAAATGAACCAGAGCAAAAAGAATTGATCGCTTAAAAACCGTTTGGCAGATGACTGCAATTCAGCACATATTCTGCGAAGAGTAACGTCTTACAATCCTAAAATAAGTTATTCGTCATCTAATGCGCAGCAACAAAAAATCACACTTTAATGTTAGTTTAATTTGAATTACACGTATATCAAAAACATTTTCTACTACACAGTGCAAAATGTACTTTTAGTAGTAAATCAAGAGTTATAAGTTGTTCAGTCTTAATTTTTATTATTTTCCCAATAATCACACAAGTCAAAATTATTTGACGGCACGTCTATACCTCATTAAACATTTCTTTAGAAAAAATGGCACGTTGCTCAATGAAGATTCTGGGGTTATTACTAATATATTACTTTTTCATTTTGTTATTCACCTTTCGAAGTAACAATTTTACAATTAGTGTAGGATTAGTTGACAACGAATACTGAAAGCCAATCTTTTTTAAATTATCTTTAATATAATCACGTAATATACAGGAACGCTTTAAGGCATGTGCCCACTGGGTTCAGAACTTAAGGCCTGGGTCAGGATTCGTCTAGGTCTCGATTCGGCCTCAGTAAGATCATGATCCGAATACTTTAATCGTCAAATGTTACTTCCGGAAATATTCTTCGAAAAACGGAGAATTTCGAACAGTATGCCGAATGGAAAAAGTGGCAAGGCTACATTAGCATGTCATGTTCGTCTTCTGCCTAGGCCTACCACTATACTGCATAATTTAGACGGCCGTCGAGTTGTACCCAGGTTTGTGAAATTGTGAGTCATGCACATTTATTTGTTACGGATTTCCATTTGTTCTAGTATTTGTGACAACGTAAGCTATATATTTTTATTTAGAAGTGAGGGGCGGCTACTTTACTTGGGCTGGGCCCTCAAGAAGTCTTAAGACGTCACACTGTTAATATATTACATACATATTAAGTCTTCTGCAACTTTTTTTTTTCGACAATATGCACATTTAGATTTTTTTAAAATAAAAGGTTAAAAAATTTATAAATCAAAATGATCAGTGATTGTGGTTAATGCTAAGTTTTTGTTAATGTACTGTAAAAGGAACTAATCTAACAAAGGATACACATAAGAACCAGGGATATATTACACAATATTAAGCGTTTTGATAAAACTATTTCTCTGTTGCATAATACAAGTATGTATATCCATACAACACACACATATACACACATTTAATATACTTATTTTTCTCAATAGCATGATGAACTAGGTAAGTAAAAAAATTATTCTTAATGTTTAATTATTCTTTTCCTCAACCATTTATTTACCAAAATTTTAAAGAAAAATAAAAATGCATAAAAAAGCGATGAAACGTCTTAAATGCGATTTTTTAATAATATTCAACAATTACGGTATGAAGAGTTTTTATGCCTACAGCTCTCTATCTCAGAGGGTTATATATATATAAAGAAAAACCCTTTTTGAAAAACACTTACTAAATAAAGCAATACTGATGGCTTGTTATTGTTATAAAATATAATTATTACGAAGGTTAAGTGAGAACAGTTTGAAAATTATTTTTGTAGTTATTTTTCTCTCATGAAAGTATTTTAGCTTTAAATAAGCTTGTCTTTCACTTAATATAACAATCTTATTTTAAATTGTATTTTAAATAGAAAATATCAAGTATAATTAACGACACAAGCTCTATTGAAAAAATTATATCATTCACATTCAAGTAAGTCAAAGGACATTTTAAAACCTAAACCAGTCAACTGTTTACACATGAACATTTCGCACGTACAAAAACTCTAAAGAAAAACAAAAAATTATATTTTACAAAATATCTTTAAAAGGCATCTTGTTGTTGAATATGGTGTTCGAATTAAATCAAATTATTTAATCTAATCTTCACGAAAACATTTTTGAAAGAAATTATTACTTAGAAATCAGAATTGTTGAGAGCTGCTTTATACGTCCATATATTTATTATGTAGTTATTTTTAATCGTTACCGCTATTGTGTGTGTAAAACGTACAACTGTACCAAACTCTTTTAAAAGTCTCTTCTAATTTATAAAATAAAATTACAAACACATTGAAAAACAAGAAAAAAAAAGTCGAGAACCCACACACACATTAAGGATTAATTCATAAATATAGCAATAATAAATTCCATCGCTTTCACTTTATTATTTTTCACTTCAAAGTACACTTGTATTGCAATGTTTCTTTTAACACAAATCACTTATAAAAAAAAAGGATCTCATTCATTAAATAGTGAATCCTCTTTTTTACTTGAATGATTTGTAGGAATTATATTCTTTCTAAGAATAATACAGCCAAAAAAAAACCCCTTAAAAAATAATAATAAATAAACGGATACATCAATCGTACGCTTTAAAAATTATATACAAAATCAAACATGGTGAATAAAATTAAATGTAACATGAGGTTCCCATATTAATCATTAGGATGGGGGGAAAAACCATTCAATTTCATCAAAGCGAACTCATATTTCAAAGTCAGGTAAAACATAAATAACTCTTAACAACCGGATCAAAACAAGACGGCGCGAAAGGGGAAAAAAATCAATAAACAAGAAAAAAATATCCGACTTTTTTCCCCTTTCGACCATCACAAAACGAAAACAAAACTTACTTTTGAGAGATCTCGGTTTTGCCTGTTTCCTCCTTGACATCTTTAACAGGAAAAAATCCCTACTTTCCCGGCGCTACACAACAAGTCTCACTCGATTCACCGGCGACACACACCAAACGATTTGGAAGCGCACGAGGTGGCAGTAGAAAAGAACGACACCGAAATCGTCTGCGTGCACTCTGCTGTGTGTCGTCTGCCAGTCTGGGGGCCTTGGCGGGAAAATACATCCCTTACGTCACGCTCTCCCGACGGGGTCCGGAGACACCCCCTTTCCACTGCAAGGCGCAGTCAGCACCCATCGGGGAAGGAAGCGCCCTCCTCCCCCGCCCGGCTGCGCACGCGCATTAAGAGGGATGGACTGTGCTCCGCCGCATCTCGGGATGGAGATGTTGAAGAGGAAGGATGAGTGTGTGGTGGGGTCTTGACAACAGGTGATTTGTTATGTCCGAGAGGGTTGTTGTTGTTGTTGGGGTGGCTGAAATTTAATGTTCCATTTCCGGAATTTCGACTTTTCTAATAACGAGTGTCCGCTTAGATTTTAATCTTCCGTTGCATTATCTCCTTCGAACAAATGAGTTTTACATTTTTGGTACCGAGAGGTTTAAGGTATCCGAATACGTTCGGAATCATTATTTTGCAAAAGCACATAAATGGATAATTTTCATGATATTTAGTGTCACTTAGATTAAAATATATGAATACAATTGTTTTAAGGACATTTCGACAAAAAAAAATTATTTCAATACACTATTTTGGCAAAAAATTAACTTAGATTAATTTTTTTTCAAAATGTTCTCCTTTTGTGAAAAATGCTTCTATCGTAATAATATTTTGCCTGCATATAGCTCAGATCTCTCCACAGAGGCTCAATTAGAATTTTTGAAATGTATAACTTAGAAGCGGGTTTATCCATATTTTACGACACACACACACAACAGAGGGGAGAAATTTCAAGAAAAAAACTCCAATAATTATTTCAATGGGTTGTAACTCTGAAAATAATGTGAATTTTTCAAAAACCATAGTTGAACCTCTGTAGAGAGGTCTGAGCTATATACACGCAAAATATTATTATAATAGAAGCATTTTTCACAAAAGGAGAACATGTTGAATAAAGATTATTCTAAGTTAATTTTTTGCCAAAATATTTTATTTAAATAATTTTTTTTTTGTCAAAATGTCCTTAAAACAGATTTTATACATGTAGTCTAATCTAAGTGACACCAAATATGAAAACTATCCATTAATGCGCTTTTTTAAAATCACGGTTCCGAACGTTGTCGGATACCTTAATTCATGTATTTAATGAAAAGTTCTTAGCCTTCTCGGGTGCACTACTTCTAGGTATATACTACTATAATCCGCCTTTTCAGATGAGTTGCTGTTTTCTCAACTCTTTTCCTACTAACACAGGAGTACATAAGTACATAAAAATAAGCAATATAATAATACATATATACACACATCTGAAAAGTAATTTAATACAATATGTCTAAATAATAATGATGCTTAATTGAATATAATTTATCACCTCTATTTTAATTTATCTATTAACTGATTTTATTTAACAAGGGATCGTGTGCTATCATTAATTTTCTTAAAGTGGCTATAATTTTGTTATTGATATTATTACATATATTAAATTTACACAGTAAAGCTTTCTTGACACATACTTTTATTTTACACACAAGTACTAATTCTACTTACTACACAAACTCTTAAATGTGTTTCTCTCTCTCTCTCTCCTGTCATACTTATCGCTCACTCTCTCTGTTGAGAATACAATTATGCAACACCTCTGTTGAAAAGACACTATCTATTTCCAAAACACAAGTTGTTTATGTAATATTTTTATTTAGAAACATTAAAATTTGTACTAGATGCAGTATAGAAACTATTATAAACTATATTTCTTTTAAGTCTGATTTTATTTTATTTTTCCTCGCACTCTGAAGCAACATGAGGGCTATTGGCGACGGACTTTTGGTAAACCGACTGAAGCAGTAGCGCACACAAAAATTTTTCAAGGGGGTGGGGTCGAGGGTCAAAAGTCCATCATTTTGGTATCGTGCTCCAATACGCCGTCCAACATATTTTTTTGATTTTATCAATTTCAGGGAATAAAAGCAGTAATTAAATTTTACGTAATATATACATAGGATTATAACCAATCGGAAAAAAAGTAAAGGGCTAATTTAAAGTAAAGAGTCCGAACCCCTAGGACACCCCCCTTGGGTGCGCCACTGGACTGAAGGTAATTTTAAACCACATAGAAGTAACGAATACGAAGCCCCTATCTTCCAACGACCACACCACATTAAAACATCAAAGAGATGACTTGTAGCACCCCCGACAAGGTGCATCATCCCCTCTATATGGTAGGTTTTCTCAGTGACAACAGGTTTTGAACCTGCAAGTTGGTAACGACGACAAAAAGTTCTCTTTTTATGTATCACGTCTTTATGTACACCCTCTTTAAGTATCAGCCTGATGTCGTGAACCCCCAAAATTTTGAGCCCCCGACTCGTAACTAATGGCCGAGTAACATAAATGTTCCTCTGTAATCCTAAGACTGCCTCTGTTAATTATACAAACTTTTTTCATGCTTCTTTAAACTTCTTAAGCTTTCATGCTTCTTCAATAACTTTAAGAAAACAGTAAACATCTAATTATATGCATAAAAATATTATAAAATAATAATTTCAAATAAATAAAAAATGTAATAAACTGCATCGATTAAAATTTTTAAGGAGACATGGCACGATTTACGCAAATAATTTTAATTTAAGGATTTTCATAATTTTTTTGGTTGCTTCCTATGTGTGTATACTATGTGAAACAGATTTTGTGCACAAAATTTCAGAAAAAGCTAGTCCTTTAGTTTTTAAGGAAAAATTTAAAATGTATGATTTTAAAATGCTACTTCTCCGACAAAAATTTACGTACACGCATGAAATTTGATTTATAAGTACGTCAAACTATGTGTAACAAAAGTTGGTATGGGTTTTGTAATAACATGATTGGTATTCGTACAAAACTTCTTTTTATGAATGCTTATTGAAAATTCATTTAAAAATCAATAACTTTGAGTTCATTTATTTTTTAAAAAATAAGTATTGTTTTGATCCAAAAATGCATACTAACTTTTGTTACACGTACTATTAGAAATAGGTTAAAAAAATCAAAGCATTAAGCACAATAGAAAAAAAGCCTTGGCAATTTAATTGAAGACAAACTAGTTATTTTATCGTTCTGAGATAAGTAAAGTTTAGATTTGTCATAGGAATGCCAATAAAAACGAACGTAAAATCTATCATAATTCTGCGTTTTTTAAGTGTAGAGCTTTCAAATTTTGTAGCGGTTATAGAGAAAGTATATATAAAAAGGATAATTTAGGCTAAAAAAATTAAATTTGATTTTTTGACCGATTTTTGCCAATTAAATCGTATTCTACGCTTTCCATACGGTTTCTGTATTTACTTTTAAGATAAAGAAGAGCTGAGAATGTTATTTTACATAAATAAATAGCTTGGAAAGCCATCAGAAATTCCAAAGATTTCGTAGAAACCTGGGGAAAATTTTTCCTGTTACTGACCCCAAATGTTTGGGGAAGGGAATTATTTTTTGTGAACTAATTTAGAAGTAGTTTTTTCATTGGAATAATTTAGTGATCTAATCCAGGATGGCACATTTTTCAGTTTTTCCACGAGGTCTTTCGGAGTCTGTAAATGAGGGAAATCTTCGCGCACCCCTTAAAAGGCACTGGGGACCTCCGTGGGTCTACAGACTACAGTTTAAGAACCACTGCATTTGAGAATAACTCGGACTACAAGGGTGGGGGGAAGCTTTTTTCGAACAAAAATGTCATACCTACATTCTCTCTAAATTTCCCCTCTCTATAGTTTAAAGCAGAGGTTCCCAAACTTTTTTGTCTCCTAGACCCCTTGCCATGTTTTTCGGTTTGGGATAGACCCCTCTTAATTAATTAATACTGAATTTTTGCAAATTTATCAATTTAAGTGTTTTTTTGACAGATGGCACTACTACTACTTTGAAAGATTTAAATTTTTAAACTGTTTAAAATGTAAAAAGCACATATTAATTAATTAAATTAAGAGCTATTTAATACATAAAATAACTATTAAATAAAATAATTAAACAAAAAATAAATGATTTTAAGGGGAGGGAAGAAACTGCCGCTACAATAACAAATTTTCAACATTTGGTATCAATCTTGTCACCAGGAACGCTTAAGTCTCCTCTATTTGTAGTATCCAGTTTATTTCTTTCTTTCTTTGTTTTGGAGATTGGCAACCACGCTGAAACTCCTTCTCACCAGAAAAAGCAATTAAGAACTTCCTCACGATATTTTATAATTCAGAATAAATAACAGGTTTGCCTTTTTAAAGCCAAAATTGCTGACATCCGTTTCTAAACTTTAAGATCTTCATTAGTGCTTATTACGATGAATTCCTACTGTAACATGACATTTTTTTTAATGTGACCATATGAATTCAATGTCTACTGTGTATTACCATAGCCAAAGCATTCTCAAATGAATTTTATTCAAAATCTGAATAAAAGCCATTTAAATGTTGAACGTAGATTAAAACGTCCAGCCAGATTGTTCTGTAACAAATTGAGAAAACTCAGGCCCTCCAGTCTTCTCCTTTAACTTAACTCTGGAAAGAAACTCTGAAATGGTTCTTGTTTTAAGAAAATTTATGCTGTCTCACCTTTGTAGTGCAAATTTTAACCTCATTATAAATTTAGTAAATAAACCTATTATAAATAGGTAAAAAATTTGGTTTCCATTAGATTAAATTTTCTTTTAAAATTAAAACGATCTAGTTTAATGAGAGTCACTATCGTAGATCCCCATTTAAACCTCATAGACCCCAAAATTATTTTTTTACTGACGTAGACCCCATGCAGGTATCATAGACCCCTGGGGGTCTGTATAGACCACTTTGGTAATCACTGGTTTAAAGTATATATTACTTCAAGATAAAGAGAAAGAAGCATTTCCAGAAGCTAACTAAAATCTGCAAATCGTAATTGATAATGTATTGACTTCCACAAAGAGAGATTAACTACTACAAATAAGTCTTGAAATAATCTTTTGAAAAGGAGGTTACAATCTGTCAAAGGAAACTAAATATCTGTCTCCCTAATCTGGCTAAAGGCTGGCATCTGCCAACTGTGATGAATCGAGTTGTCTCAGACAAGTCAATTCCATCCAAATCACCCGTAAATTCCCCCCTCCATCGTCTATTTAAGAAGTATTCGCTGGAATAAGAAAAAGTCACTGTAATGTATAGAGTAAAACTGTTTTTCTCTTACACAAAGTTAAAAGGGAAAAAAGCCCACACGAAAATTCTAAAAGTAATGTTGTTTATACATTTTCTAGTACTGTTTATACATGAAGATTGATCAGATATTTATCTATTGTTTATTTTTCAGTTTCATTAGATGCAGAACTCAATCTTTTGGAACGCACATGCAGTGTAGTTTTTTGTCAACACATTAAAAATATCTGGATATTCAATTGATTTTCTTTACTTCTTTTGATATTTGTGGTAGACTTTGTGATGGATGTATAAGTGATTTTCTAATTAATCCACCTGGGAAATCTTTGGGCTATCATATCGTGTTATTCACAACCAACCCTTCGGAAGAAGAGAATTGTGATATGTAAACTTACTATAAATAGGCGAGGTTTTCTAGCTTGAGCCGGAGAAGGAGAGAAGATATACTCGAACCAGGTGAGATTGCCACTGAAGGTCTAATATTAGAATTAGAGTGATTTGATTCTTATTAGAAGGAAACCTTAAAGTGAGGATTGTTCACATTGAATTAAGATTAGATTAAATAGGATAATAGGTTATATCCTTAATTAAGATAAGGATCAAATTTGTTAGTCTCCTAATCACTCACGTTTCACTGTCGTTGTTCCACTTTCAAGGTTATCATTGTGTGATGGGGCTTTACGCGACTTTTAACAACTAATCCTCTTGGAGTATCTTTGGGCTAGCATTTGAGTTTATTTCACAGCCATCCCTCTCAAGAAGAAACCATGAGATGCAAATTTGTTAGAGTATATAAAGTTTGAGTTTAATAATCGTAGGTCAATAGGAGCGGAGCAGCTGAACACAGTGTTACTATGGTAAGAATTAGAATTACGCATCGTGACTAAAGGACGGATTTTAGCTACTTAAGGAATCTAGAATTAATACGACAGGATTGATTAAAGTTCATATATTCGGATTTCGTGTGCTTATTCACTTATAGCCGTTGCTTTCTTTATATCACTCCAAGGGTTCCCTTTATATATCACTTGTTCTGGAATATTACCTTTGATAATAATAAATTAGATTTATCATGGAAATTCTTGATCATTCATCGTTACCTCCCACAGCTTTAGGTAGACAAGATGATGAGGTAGTGATTTCAGGGGTAAAATCATTACAATTGAGACATTCTCAACATTATTAGTTGAAATTGTCTGTTCTGAGAGTGTGGAAATAAATAGATTAGGAATCATGTTGAGTGTTCCTTCGTCCCCCACACACATCTAAGTGTTCCAGAAGCGAGCCTCTTACAACTTTAAAAAACCCATATTCATGATCTTCTAAGATTTAGCAAAGCGGTAGCCAGTGGTAAAGTAACGAACTTCGTGGCCGGGTGCCCAGCGCCCAAGACCGGCTTGTAGGGGGCGACGTTAATCTCCAAGAGCTCAATCATCCTCCAGTTAGCGTGGTGTGGTAGTTAGGAGAGGGGGTTGCCAGCTCAAATGTCCTCCTCGGCACTTTACCATGGTTCAAAATTACTAGGTTTGTCGCCAAAAGCCCTCGTGTAGCTGAACAGCGCTACGTTAACATTCACCTACTCACTATCAAGATTGACTGGAGAAGCAACTGAAAAGATTTTTTTCATTCCGAAGATTCCAATCATTCCATCTCAAAAGGTTCCATTTTAATTTAAATGACTTTATTTAAATTTGTTTTGTTTTCTATAAGAATTTAACACAGACCAAAGAAAACTCTTGCAATTGTCAGATAGTATCTGAAAAATTCTTCTCCTATGGCCCCTTTAAAAGTTGCTTCAGAGTCAGCAGTGTCGTGTTTCTTTCCTTAGAACTTAATGCAAAAAACTCTTTGCAGGCCGCTATTTTCCCACCCATGCATTAAAACTATCCTCCTTTCTCAAGATGTTCATCATTCCCAACCTTTTTGAACATTTTCATCATCTTCCTAATCTCTTTCCCAAGTGAGTGAGTGAATATTAACGTCAGCTATTTGGGATCTTTTGGTAACGAACCTCGGAATTTCAAACCATGGTCAAGCGACAAGGGTGACACCCGAGCTGGCTCCCCTTCTAACTTCCACACCATACCAACGCTAGGACGTTTGAGCCTCGACATATTTTTCGCACATCAACCTCCTCTGCACAGCAGGTTTTCAGCTTTACTTGGCTGGAACTCATGACATGCCGATCACGCGTCCATTACCTTGACCACTGAATAACTTTTCCAAAGTTTTCCTCTTTTCTAATTTCTCTCTTTATTAATTCAAGCATCCAAATTTGGTAAAGAAGCCACCACTAGAGGGTGCACCATAAAATGGCTCTCACGTTTGGGGACTTGCTGTGTCTGCAAAGGCTAAGTCGCTAAAAGGCAGCCCCATTGGGGGAGGGGAATATCTCTCTTTTAAAATATTTTTGATTCCTATACTCTTTTTTAAATTTTCTTATACAATAAGTTTCATCTTTTAATCTTTCTTATTTTTAACACCGTTACAAGTGTTTGAATTGATGTATATGAATAAATAATATCTAATAATTTTGAATATTTGAATAAATACAGGCATCCTTCGCATTAACACGGTTCTTATGAAACATGGTTTCGAAATTACTCGACACGAAATTTGTGATTATTATAAGACGGATTCGATACTACATTGCACAAAACTTGAATTAATTTTTAATTGAATTAAATGAAAAAGTTTTTTTAGAAAAGACCCTTTAGTAGTACGCAGCAGAAAATTTAAAAACGAATTGGAAAGTTCTTAGCTCCTTATAGCAAAATTCTGAAGAATTGCAAGATCAAAGGTTTTGCAACTCCGTCAGATAGCTTTCATAATGTTGGTGAAATAACTAGTAAGAAGGAGTTGCAGCAAATTTTGAGGAAATAGAATAGCTGTATTTTTTATGAAAGTGATGATAAAAATTATATTCTATTTAATTTTATTATAATAATAATAATTTTTAAACATATATTTTTGTTGTATTTTTAATTTTCTACTTCATATATATTTTTTTCTTTTTTGATTAAAAAAAAGTTAACTTACTTCTTTATTTGTATGTTTTATTGGAACAAAATTTCATACCTAATGGCTTGATTTCGATTCAACATGATACACATTGCCTTGATTTATATTATTTGAAAGTTTCGTATAACATGGTTTCGATACAACATGGTCCATAAGGTCGATTTCCTTACATAAAGACTTGCATTATTACTAATTGTCTCCATTCACTAGACCACAGGCTCCCAAACTTTTTGTCTCATAGACCCCGTGTCCTGGTTTTCGGTTTCGGGTAGACCCCTGCTTACCTAATATTGAATTTTTTCAAATTTATCAAGTGTATTTTTGACACCCCTAGTACTACTACTTAATTAAAAAGAATTAAATTTCTAACCGTAGTGAAGTATAGCGTTTAAAATTTAAGAAACACACGTTAATGAATTAAATTAAAATTAAATTAAACTAATACATAAAATAACTGAACAACAAACAAATGCTTTAAAGGAGAGGGGTGAATCTGGTGCTTCAATAACAAATTGTAAACATTTACTATCAATCTAATCAGGTTTAAACCTAAATCTCCTTGGTTAGTAATGTCCAGTTTTCTTTCCCTTTCTTCTTTGTTTTTGAGGTCGACAAACTCAGTGAAACTCCCTCTCACTAGGAAAAGCAATTAAAAACTTTTTCATGATATTCTTTAGTTTCTAACAAATAACAGGTGTGTCTTTTTAAAGTCGAATTTTCTGATATCTGTTTCTAAGCTTTATTTTAAGATCTTCATTAGGGCCTATTCTAATTAACCCCTTTTTTTCTTCAATGTGACTATATGAATTAATTGTCTCTACTGTGGTATTACTATAAAAAGATCAATCTCAAACCTAGTTTCAAAATCTGAGTAAAGGGCATTGAAATGTTGAACGAGGGTTAAAATGTGCTGACAGATTGTCTGTGACAAATTGAAAAAATTCGCGATGCCCAATATTTTCTTAATTCTGGAAAGAAATGCAGAAATGGTCCTTGTCTTACTAAAATTTATGCTGTCACCTAGTAACCACAAATTAAACTAGTTAAATTGATAAAATCTGGTTTCCAGAAGGCTATACTTTTTTAAAGATTAAAGTCGCAATCTGGTTTAATGAGAGCTACTATCATAGACCCCCAAATTATGTTTCCTCTGGACTTTTACAAGTTCCATAGACCCTGGGGTTTATATAAAGGGTACTTTAACTGCACTAGACCAAGTGTCGGCAACCTATGGTACGCGGTACAATTCTCAGTGGCACTCTGCGCCACTCACAAATTTGTCCATGTTTGAGTGGATGGAAGTTGATAAATTTGTAAAGGACCTCTTATTTGAAAAATGTCTTCAAAATTATGGACTTTTACGGAATTACGAAATAATCTGAAACATTAACTCAAAAGATAAATTTACAGTTATTTTGTAAGTTATTGAATGTCATCGCTGGAAAGATTTCATTGTTTGACGAGAGAACATTGCATGTACTCTGCTTTCCGCTTTTGATTCCTACATAATTAAGTAAAAAATCTTTTCTCATATAAAAAATATTTCGAGTGTGCGCAAAGAAATTGTTTTACAACTGTATACTCAGAATCGCGGTTCGAAGTCCACATTTTTCCCCTTTTTTAAAGAAAGGTTCATATTAAAATTTTTATTTAACTCTATGAAGGGAAATATTTATATTTCCTGTTGTCTATTTCTTATTTTAATAAATATGTTTAAAAATGCATAATATATGTACAATTTAAATTTCTTTTATTTTTGTTGAAGAAATGTAGCTCTATTTCATACTATTTATTTGTATGCCAAGAAATATCTTTAAATGATGCAAAATTAACATATAATAAATCTTCCTCTATTTTCTACCTTTTGCATGCATTATCGCGGGAATTGAATTGTTTGAAAAATGCCCTACTGTGTATCACGCTGAATCATATGGGTAGATAGGTTTGGTATGCAACTGCTGAAAGGGTTGCCGACCCCTGCTGTAATAAATAACACAAAAGTGTTTGTCAAAAATCACACCTTTGACTTAAAACGTTTACTTTAGACTTTACCGATCAATTTACATCTGTTTATATACATGCGTGTAAAACTTTTAGATTAACTAAGTTTACTTAATAGTTTTCACACCCAGAAAATGTTTATGAGCTGTGATCGGTAATCTTTGTGCCGACCAATATAAATTGGTTTTTAATTTATCCTACACGTCAGGAAAGGAATTCTTCAAATTCCCTTTTAAAATTATTATTACTTAAGCTACACTATGGGCCTTGTGTACTTGGGTATATTTGTAATAATCGAACATGAATGTATATTACTTAACAATATTTTCAACACTCATTATTATAGATTCATTGTTGAAGCATTGTTGGAGAGTGTGTGAATAGTGTAAAAACAATGCATTTTTTTAACAGAACTTGAACAATAAACGAATTTTCATCACTTGTGTTTAAAACTTTGTGAGATATTGTGAGTTTTTGAATTTTACTGCTTCGGAATTAGTTTTTTGAAAGTTTTTTGGTTTGGGGATGCCTTCCAAGCTCAAAGCCTGGTTGAAGGCGAAGTTGTGAGTATATTTTCCTCTTAAATAAAGAATACTTTTTTAGTATTAGATGTTAGTCATGCATTAAATACAACATCGAAACCTGCACATTGACTTTTAAGAATACTATGCGTAGAGAACTTGCAACCAATAAAAATTTAATTTCATCAAGATTTTATCTGGTAGCTAGTTAAAAAGAAGGAGATTTTCATTAGCGTTCTTCAGTTTTTTTTAAATCATTCGTTGCTATTTTCTGCGAGTTATGGCGGAAGCTTTAATCAAGGTTTTGAGTACCTAAAGTTTAATTGAACTTAACTAGAGCATGATAAATTAAAGCTGAAATTAGTGTGACTGCCTTTTTATTGAAGAACAGCTTTCCACATAATCCACCAAGATGATATTTAAGAAGCGTCGTGTGGATTATGTGGAGTTGATCCACACGCTGTGGAATTTCCAAGTCGTGTTATATATATGGAAGGGAAATTGAAAACACTTTGACACAATAATTACATTTTACCTTTTAAAATCTCTGTAAAGGAAACATTTCGTAACTTTTGTGTAGAAGATAAGTCTCGTAGATCACAAGATACATCATCACTACGAAACAGCGTTATCCTAATATCAATAAAAAATTGGCTTTAACGTAAATATACTTTGTTTTTAGGGGCTTCGGTGGTCCTGTTCCATACAAGACCCTCGAAGAGGAGGAAGTCGAGGTGGAGCCAGTGGTCACTGTAAGTAAAGTAGCCATCATTTTTCTCTGATTTCAATCCGTTTATTTTCACATTGTAGAGAAAAATTTCTAAAAAATATTACCGATATTAGTAAATATACAACCTTTCCTCATAAAAATTTGAAATTTTATGAATATTCTTGATTTAACAGTCTAATAAGGCTTAGAATATCATGAAAACAAAAGTAAAAAGTTTTTCAGAAGTTATTTTCAAGATTTTCTTAAGCCATTACGATTGACGGTCATTTTGGCAATCGCATTATGATGTGGATGGAGCAATTTGGGACATTTTCCAATCGCATCACACAATTGGAAATCTTTACCCCTTTTCTCGGTCTTATTTCACTTTTTTTTTCTCTTTGCGAAGCAAATACTTATCTTTCAAGAAATATCTAGAATCAAAGCTGGAGATGAAACAATACTGATACAATACAATACAATACATTTCCTACTGATTGCGTTAAAATACCGAAAACAATAACACACGCTCCTTTTTTTTTTTACTTTCAAAAAAGAAAAAGAAAAATAAGAATTAAGAAGGATATTTCATGCTTATTGAAGCAAAATAACAAGCGTCTAAAAAAAAATGAAAAACGTCACTAATTCATGTAGGAGGAGTAATAATTTAAAATCCCATCATGAATTTTTAAATTTTTCTTTAAGAAATTAAATGATTAGCTGTTTGATGTGCTTCGAGTGAAAAACCTATTTTACAAAATGCGTATACAAATGAGACAAGCAAACATTTTGTGGAAACCATTAAATAAATTTTTTGTATAAATTGTAGCATATGTGTGTCCCCTCCTTAGCTTTTCATTTTAAAGTAACTTTATATTTTTCTTCTTTGCAGTACAACTGTGACTACTGTGAGTACCGAAGCCCCACTCAAAAGGGGCTTCGATGCCACCGTATCACAGTACACCGAATAGGAGTGGGGGTGAAGCGCACCTTGGACACCCATGGGCGCCCTCTAGCCTATTTCGGTTAGACTGTCCTCCTGATAAAAAAGACAAGCATAACTGATGCCATCAAACAAGTAAGTGTAAAAAGAAAATCATTCATCTTTCAGCAAATTACCTAAGACAAAAAAAAATTTAAGTTCATTGGTGCTTCTTTTACAATTTTCGGGTTAAGTTACATTTTTAAAGTAATTTTTTGCACGCTGTATACTTTTAATTTGGAATAACAATCCTCAATGTTTCAATTTATTATTTTTGAATATCTCTGAATTAAAAAACTCTTTAGTTAATAAAATGTTTTCTTTTTAGATGGCAAGAGGACGAGAACTTTTCATTCTTGTTCTGGAGATGCTGTTTGGACGGAATCTTGACCATCATAAGCCGCTTGGGCCCAGAACAGTCATATCAGCATCTAATTGCCTAACATCAAATCTGGTGAGCGGCTGTTTGGACCACAAGTTTGGTCATATCAGTCGCTGCCTGAGTGTGCTTAAAGCACTGCTCTTCAGCGGCTGTTTGGATCAAAGTTTGGTCATATCAATCACTGATTGGATTCTATCAAGTGTGCTTACAACGCTGCACCTCCCTGGGTGTTTGGACAACATCAGTCACTGCCTGGACACTATCAAGTGTGCTTAAAGCACTGCTCTTCAGAGGCTGTTTGGACTACAAGTTTAGTCACATCAGTCACTGCCTGAACACCATCAAGTGTGCTTAAAGCACTGCTCTTCAGCAGTCGTTTAAACCAAAAGTTTGGTCATATCAGTCTTTGCCTGGATTCAATCGTGTACTTACAGCACTGCATTTCAGTGTCTGTTTGGACTACAAGTTTACTCACATCAGTAACTGCCTGGACACCATCAAGTATGCTTAAAGCGATGCATTTCAGCGGCTGTTTGAAACAAAAGTTTGGTCATATCAATCACTACCTGGATTTCATCAAGTGTACTTACAGCGCTGCACTTCAGTGGCTGTTTGGACTACAAGTTTAATCACATCAGTCACTGCCTGGACACATCAAGTGTACTCACAGCACTGCACTTCAGTGGCTGTTTAGACTACAAGTTTGTTCATATTAGTCGCTGCTTGTATTCCATCAATTGTACTTAAAGCGATACACTACAGTGGCTGTTTGGATCCCAAGATTGATCATATCAGTCATTAGATTTATTCCGTCAATTGTGCTTTAAGAACTGCACTTCAGCAGCTGTTTGGATAATAAGTCTGGTCATATCAGTCGCTACCTGAATTCCTTCAAGTGTACATAAAGCAGGATGCTTTATTGGATATTTCGATTCAGACTACTTTATATACTATATCAACTATTTTTTGAAACACATTTTTTAGTTTTTTATCAGTGCCTGTTGGAATTGCTAATAAGACATTGTCATCTGGGACTTTTTCACAAATTAATTTACTTTTCAAGTTATTTCTTCTAAATGTTTCACTTTTATTATTGAAAATAGTTAAAATAAAAAGAAGCATCTCCATTGCGTTAATAATCTACTTCAGAATGAATAACAAGAAAAAGAAGAACATAAAGAAAGTTTTCGGAAAAATTCAAAATAGAATATAAGAGAGTTTTAAAGGTCACCAATAATTCAGATATGGTAATATAAATGAAAACTATTTAACATAAATTTACAGGAAATATTGGTAAGAGAAGGTATTGAAACTGCAATTGGAAATTTTTTTTAAAAAAAAAATGTTTTTAATTCAAAATAATTTTAAGTGTTTTTTGCAAAACAAGTCACGAATATTTTATGTGTGGCAACCACATGTATAATTAAAAAAATATTGACAAATGAGGATACTGAAATCCAGAAACACATTTGTAACACCTGAAGTAACCATAAGTTAAACAAGAGAACTCATTTCATGTACTGCACTCCTTAACAATTCTATAAAAGAGATGTGTAAAAATAATTTCTTATTAAAAAATACTATTGTTATACATTAATGTAGGTTTCAGATATTTAAATAAAGATTCAAAATTTGTTTCTTTCATTGCATTGCATATTGCATTGCATTTTTATTGTATACTATGATTTAAATTTTCTAACTCTTTGACGAAAAAATTTTGTTTATTGAAAGAAAATCATTGATAAAGTTCCAAGAATGAGTTGAATTTCTTAAAAAAACTTGGTATAAATATATTAAAATTTATTAAAAAGTGTTTTTAGAGGGAAAATTAAAAAATATTCCTTTATAAAATGTATTAAATAAAAAAATATTTAAAACAATATTATGTTTACTATATTTTTTTAATGAATTAAAAAATGTAAAATACACACACACACACAGTAACGCAAATAACACAAATCAGCTTCAGGATTAGGTAATTTGGCATCTTTTTATAGAATTGTGAATCATGAGCTCTATTTAAACATTTTAAAGAGCATTTTGAAATTATCCGCCCAAAATTTGAGTATTGGAAACGCGACTTCATTTTTAAGAACATAATAACGCCAAGCGCAATGTGCTCTCTATGTACGCCCCTCGTGTCTCTATCACTGTCCTCAAATTCTGAAAACACCTCCTAAATCACCTGATTAAGCCTAATAGAATATATTTGGTGAGAATTCGAATAAAAAAAAGAAAACTTGACAAATAAAAAAGAATGTAAAGTAAAGACAATAATCACAGAAGAATGGAGAAACATCGATGTAGAAGTTATACAAAAAGTTGACTAAATCTATACCAAGACGTTCAAAAGTTGTTGTAGAAGCTAAAAAATTTCTTACTAAATTAAGATAGAAATACCATATTTAAAGCTATGTTGAGAATTTTTTGTACGGACCTTTTTAGCAATGTTTGATCGTTAATTTTTAAATAATAATTATACTATATTTTTAAAAAAATTTTTTTATTCCATTAAGAAAAAGTTGCAGATATAAAAAAATTACAACTTTGATATATTAGTTTTTATTAGTCGAAAACGTTAAATTTTATAGGAAATTATAAGTGAATGAACAGTTTTGTGGTCCACTGTATATTTCTGACTGAAAAAAAAATCATTCCTTATTATATTGTTACATTGATCGTGATTCGAGGATTTTATGCATATCGGTCCAAAAAACAAGAAGAGCGATAGAAATTTATTGCTGAAAATCCATTCCTTGAAATACAAGATTATACAGCAATATTCTCAGAAAACCTCAAAAGATCTTCACACCTTCAACAGTGCTTATACACAACTATCAGTGTCTAAAATACACGCTGCAAAAGATTATTCACAAGCACCGCTCGTCCTACTCAATAAACGAGCTAATCGCTCTATTCGATCTTCACGATCAAGGCAAGACTACTAATCGCTAGTCAAAGCAATACTAACTCAGTCCCGGCGACCGTATTTATAGGCTTCATGGATCCTTTGAGAAAGATCCGCTTGCGTCAAAGATCGTGAATTTAGTGTATTTTTCCACTAATTTCCAGAATAATCCATAGGTTCACCATTCTTGTTTCATGCTCCTTTTGATTTTGTCGATTTTCGGGAACAAACACAGTAAAAAACTAATTATTGAATAAATAATTAGTATAAATTAATAAAATTAATCATTAATAACAAATACTTAATTAAATTTTACGTACTATGTACTTAGAACTATAATCAATCGGAAAAAAATCAAGGACTTTGGTGGGGATCCGGACCCAGTACCCCTCCTTGTGTGCGCCACTGGTGCCATTTTATTGTGTGCGTTAATAAATACCAGGTTGAGTAAAAAGTTTTCCGCCAAAGGAATATACCTCCGCGTCAACAACGGCCATTCCGATGGTGGTTAACCTTCCTCCAAATTTGTTTTTGTATTCTAAATCTTAAATTTGGAACTACACGACTGTGTAGTTTGTTTGTCAAAACTTTATTATCTTGTGTACCAAAAAAGTGTTTAAAATGGAGCTATCACATCAACAGATCAGAGCAATTATGAACTATGAGTTCTGAAATAAACTCCGTGCAACTAAATGACATAAGAAAATTGTGAGAAAGTTTAGGTTTCAATGCTGTTTCTTATGATAAAGTAAAAGTTTGGTTTCGAAACTTTAAAGATGGGAATTTCGATATTGAATATGAACCACGTTTTGGTTGCTGTATTGAGGTTGATTGTGACCTAGTTAAAGCAAATCATTGATTGATACAGAAAAGTTGCAATACCAAAATATTGCGTTAGAGCTTGAAGTTTCTCAAAAGCAATACTTAATGCTCTCAAACACATACGTTTAAGTTTAACCGCTGGGTGCCTCACGAATAGACTACTGAATACAAGAGCAAGAGAAAAGTGGCCTGTTTGGCTCTAGTCAGAGATCAAAATAAAGATCATTCTGGAGAGAATTGTGACCTGTAATGAAAAATGGATGCACTACAACAATACAAGCCATAAAGGAGGCTGGTCAGCCCCCAGGGAATCAGCAGGTTTGGTTGTAAGACGAATGCTTACTAACAAGAAAATGCTTCTCTGTATTTAATGGGAATATCGTGGAATTATATATAAGGAGTACCTGAAAAGCGGGAAGACTATCAACAGTACAAAATACAGCAAAATGCTAATCAAATTTAGCGATTCCATTCGCGGAAAACAAAAGAAAAAAATAGTTCAGAATTAAGGTGATTCTCTTTCATCGAGATAACGCCCGGCCACATGTTAATGTGTTGACCAGCTGAATGCTCAAAACCCTGGAAAGGGATCTGATGCACCATCAACCGTACAGCCCAGGCATGTTGTCTTAGGTTTGCTATCTGTTTTCATATTTGCAGCTGCACCTTGATGTCACAATCTCCCATTCAAAAGACGAGGTCATAAATAAGGCCAATCGTTCTCTGGACTCGCACATGCCACAGTTTTTAGAAGAAGGTATTGAAAAGTGTGTATGTGTTGCCATAACACTGGCAGACCATTGTAGATTTAAACGGAGATAATTATTCTAATTAGCTTTGCTGATTTTGCATGAATTTATCATTTTAAAAATTGTGTTTTTTTTGGCGAAAAACTTTTCACTCAACGTAATAGATTGATTGGACCATAGTGAGTGTTTTTTCCCACATATCCAGGTGCCTGAGAGGGAGGTGAAAACCTCTTGCAAACTCCCCAAAAATATATCATATATATATATATATATATTATGTATTGATACTTTGTTATACAATCAATGCAATTCATTTAGTTTTCCAAATTTAATTATAGTATTAATTATACAAATAAAACTAAAAATCTACTTTATTAGTAAGAATGCTATTAGCTCTTAATAGCCTTCCTTCACCTCGTCTATTTAAAGTAATTCATTTGTGCACCTGTAAATTTCCTGACAACTGTTAAAAACATTTTTAATAAAAAGAGGGCACTGCAACCGTATCGATAGACTCCAATCTCTGTATCCAGAAGAAAAATGCGTAGGTAGAAAGTAATGTAAGGGAGTGCCGAATTTTAATATTTTTTTGTAATAATTAACTTAATGATTATAATTAAGCGTAATTTGATTATGCACATTTAATTATTCATTAATTTGTGTTTCATTAACGCATTTTGTTGCGTACATTGATTGATTGATTTGAGACGAAATTAATTATAACAGCTTTTTATTATTATTATTATTATTAATGTTACATTGACCTACTGGGTGTAGCATATAATCTTAAACGTGTTGTAAGAGTTTCGAGAAATTCATGAGCCACTATTCCCGTTTTAGAAAAGAAAAAGTGTTCCTACAAAAAAACACATCAAAAATGAGAATTTCTGAATATTTTTTACACAAAATATTTAACAAATTCATTGAAACCGAATGTTATATTCGTCATTCCGCGCGAGATACAAACAAAAATACAAATTTTTTGCGTTTATCTTGTGAAAATTCTATAAAAAACTATTATACAAAGAATATCCATAGAAATTACACGTTTTATATTCAGCATCTAAAAATGCTATCAGCGAATTCTTACGCACCAGTTAATTGGAAATTTTCAAGTATAGACTAATGGATGTTTGGCTATCTTTTTGATTCAGACTCGAATGAGTTCTGTTTCAACTTTATGCAAAGAAGAAAATATTACGCCAATTACATACTGTTGCATAAGGTATGACTTTACTGTTTCCAAACAATGTAAAACATTAAAAATGTTTAATAGGAATTTCAGAAAGGTGAGAAAACTCAAGCGATAGGTTACACTCATGACTCATCTGCACCTAAAAAGGGTAATAACGAGCTCTTTACTGATTACAAGAAAACTCTTTTTCTGTTCCAGACAAAAAAGATACGTCAAATTAAAAGAAATTCAATTCGGTTGTTGAAAAAATTCGTTAATTCGGAATTTATTTTTCAATTCCTAGTATTAGCTCACACTCTTTACATATTTATTTATTTATCTTGGTGAAATTTTCAATCGTTAATAAAATACATTTTAAAGCACTCCATTGAGCTTTTTAATTTATATTAAAGATTATTTTGATGACAATGCATCATTTAGTTAAATTAAAAAAATTATTTATTAAAACTAATTATTCAAAGAATTCAAATACACCAAAGTTGATCCTTTTTACGACTGGGACCCTTTGGAGACTAGTTTGTTAAAACTTGAAAGTTTTTTCTCACATTTCAAAGCTCCATTTGAGCTGAAATTTCTATACACTATTGTTTTGTGACAATACGATAATTTAATTAATTATAAAATTAATATGAAACTAATTTTTAAGAACGACAGTACGCTATGTTTTATTTTTAGCGACTTGTGTCAAAACTTGAAAAAGTTTTTTCTCATATTTCAAAGCATTCAGTTGAACTGAAATTTTAGTACACGATTGTTTTGGATGACAATACGATCTTTAATGATAATTGATAAACATGAATTATCCACTTAATGTTGTGATTCTGTCCTATGTATATACATATTTATATTAAATTTTAACTATTTAATAAAAGTAGCTAAAATAAAATATTTCATTAATCTAAGTGGAATTGACTTAAAAGTTTTTAAAAATTACTTGGTAAATAGAGATTTTTGCCCATGTTTTACTTGCGAAAAATTTTTAATTGGGGGTTTAAAATGGGGGTTCTCATTTTTTAAAATTTGGTTTTT
>BMAV01008015.1:0-33889 GCA_019973955.1 Trichonephila inaurata madagascariensis
ATTAACACGTGATCATACTTAACTTTACCCAGTAAATAATATATCAGGTTGCAATATTACCTCAAGTTTAAATTAAATTTTTCATTTCTTCGCACGCATAAAATTCTTTGGTTAACTTAATTGCTTTTCTCTTTTTTCGAAATAGATGTTTCAATTTTGC
Source organism: Trichonephila inaurata madagascariensis (assembly GCA_019973955.1). Taxonomy (NCBI): domain Eukaryota; kingdom Metazoa; phylum Arthropoda; class Arachnida; order Araneae; family Nephilidae; genus Trichonephila; species Trichonephila inaurata. The sequence goes on from BMAV01008015.1 coordinate 161, forward strand.
CGCATGCAACCAAGATGATTTAATTTGAATTTGTCAAAAAATCAGTATCAAAAAATTTTATGGATCAAGTGCGAAATACCTTTGTAAGAGAAGTACAATGAAATACGTTTAACGCGAAAACGCTTAAAGCGAAATATCGGTTGAAACGAAGTAATACAACGGTCCCAACAAACTACTATGTGTTGTTTCAATAATTTTCTTCTCTTCACGAAACGCGAAAATCGCTTAACACGAAAAGATTTCCCTTGTGGGAATGAACAAAATACGGAAAACACCAGCCGGGTTGAACTGTTCTAATGTATTATCAGAAGAATTCATTGCAGTAGATGATGATAATGTGTGCACAGCCCCAATTATATGGCAGACAAAGATATTTTGGAGTTTCAAAGCTTTTTTTAAAAAAATATCATGGATGCATATTCCGACGATAAAGATGAAATGAATAATGCAGCTCCTATTTCCGCATAATTCGAAATGAGGAACGTCGAGAAAAGTATATGCAGTTATTTAGACACAGATTCCAATGGTGAAATGAATAACAAAATGGACGATATCGAACAATTTGATGACAATTTGATGCTAAAAAAACGCAAAGAAAAATATCATATTTTTTTCCAAAAACTCAATAAATGTTTTGTTTTCAAAACATTTGAAAAACAAATTATTATTATGAATTTCTTTAAGTTGTGTGAATGCCTTTGTTTCATTGAATTCATTCATTTTATTAACTATATGCATATATACATATATATGTAAATAAAATAAACTAATAAACATAATTTCGTTGATCTATAGTTTTTTTCCCCTGCAATATCCTTTAACACGAAAAAATGTCTCAGTTCCTTTAGTTTTGAGTTATAAGCGATTTCACTATAAAAGAATTTATGCCTTTCTAAAAGAGAAGGGAAAGGGAATCATAGAGATTTGAAGCATTTGCGCGATTGAAAAAAAATGAAAAAGAGATAATAATTAGATCCACGTGATAATAGTGAGATTATGATTTATATACAGATGAAAGTATTAATAATGTTATAAAACTCAAACTCAGTGGCGCAATAGCTCATGAGGACCTACTGTGCCCATCCCAGTATACGTGACCATTGGGCGCTGAGGTGCATGAGCAGATGCCTCGATCAGGTGGTCAGTCTGAAGCGAGACCCGCAGTGTTTAAGTCCCCAAGCAAGCTTGGTACTCATTTATCGACCCACTGCAGTAGGGATGAAAGGTTGAGTCGAACTTGCCCAGCCCGGGAATAGAACCCAGACCTGTAGCGTGCAAGCGTGACACGCTACCACTCGACCACCGGGGTCTAATAATGTTATAAGTACTAATAATGAAGTAATAATAACCAAGAAATGCCAATGACGTTACTTAAATGTACATTCTTTACGTAAATTATTATTTCAATTGCGATTTTAGTCTCCATTTTAATACTAGATTTTGTCTTGGATTTTAATCTTTTATTAATCAATAAAAAAAATGTCCTTGATTAATGACAAACAAGCTCAGCAAGCTGTGGTAGGCTTCGTAATTTTTATCCAAAATCACATCAGGCGATGATAATACACGAAAATTACTTAGCAATCTAAATTTCCACACTACAAGACATGAGGATTTTGAAACAATTCGCCATCCAATACAGAGCGATTCAAGTTACTTCACGCGACGCTCTTCGTTAATGCTTAATTTTCACCTTACGAATCACATTTCGTAAATGTATCAGCCACCCGTCAATTCTCCCGAAAACCTTAGATTCTAAAAACACTTGAAAATTATCACATACGATTAAAAGGCAATTCTTGAGAAATATAGAAAATTTTATAAGTGACCGGATAGTCTTGGTTGTGAGGTTCGTGACTAGATGTTCAAGTCGAAACACATGTTCGAGTCCCGAGAGTGTTAAAGATCCGCTGAATAGAATATGGGGGTCACTGTGAGTTTAAGGAGAGAAATTGAGTCTCAAAGTAATTAATCGCAAAGTAAATAAAAGACAGAGGTGCCAGCTCACGTCTCAAAATCATCAATTAACATTGGCTAAAATTAGCCAATAACTTCTGTTTCTTCGGTGCGATGTTCATTCGAATTTGTTTTACATAACATATTACACATATAATTGCTTTCTTTTGGCAAACAAATTGCTCTTTTTCAAGAAACGATTTTGTAACCACGGTAGCCAAGAGGTCATGTCGCGAACTCGTAGTTGGTGAATCACGGGTTCGAGACCTGATATCACTGAAGTCCCCCGCTGTGTAGAGGGGGACAGGTGCACGTTATATCTAAGGGGGTTCAAAATCCTTTTGTGGGTGAAGTGTGGGAATTGAAAGGGGGCGCCAACTAAGGTGACCAAACGTCCTCCTTTAGGGAGGATAGTTCTCCTTTTTTATAGGTTCTGTCCTTCCTCGAAAAGTGTCCTCCTTTTTGTCTTCCTTTTCAATATTTTAAAATTAATCTGTTAATCTCTTTTCAGAGATGAACCAAACATGTTTCCAACATGTCGAAGAATAGTCTGAAACAAATATTAAAGGAAATAACAGTTTTCCATGGGGTTGTTTGACTTCATCACTAGTATAAATTGGGCAGATATATAAAACTGTGTTGATTTTTTATCAAAAGAAATACCTGATATTAAAATCGTTGTCAATGGTTTGTTTGATAAAATTGGAAGACTGAATGTACATTTAAATTATAATAAATTGAAACAATTGGAACATCAACATGGTGAAATTGGTAAAAGATGGGTGGAAATACTTAACCATTTCAAAAATGTGAACACATTCCATATAAAAATTTAGCTATTATTTTTGAATTTACGTTGTGCTGCCCTGGAACTAATGCAGCAGTTGAAAGAGTTTTTTTCAGTTGGTAATGATTTTTGTGAAGTGACCAGTGATAAATCAAAATTGAATGTTAATATTTTAGCTACAGTGCGTACCGTAAAATTCAGTATGAAGGATATTTTTTACCCGAACTTTCCGATATATTAAAAAATGATATGTTGACAAAAAAATCATTTAATGGGGAAAATACTCGTTTAAGATAATAATTAAAAAGAAAGTAAGCACAATTAGCGTATTTTTGTTTGAATTAATAAAACGTTTCATATATTTAAGTAGTAATTTTTTCTTAAATTTTTCATCCTCATTTTCATTGTAAAAAAAAGGTCACCTTACGCCAACTCAAGTGTCATCTCCATCACTTGACCGAGGTTCACAATTCCGAGATCTGTCGCCAATAGCTCTCGTGTTGCTATAAGTGCGACGTTAATTATTACTCACTCACTTGAGAAACAATTTAAAATTAAGTCAATATTGAACTGAATTATAAAAAGTCTAAAGGACAGACCACAAAATAGATCATGAAAGAATGCTCGCGAGAGTGATGATGATACCATGCTGAACGTGATGAAGAAATTATTTTTTACAACATTAAAACAGTATCGGTTAATGCATGCGACATTCAGATGGTTTGAGAGCTAAATGTTCATTATTCTTAATATTAATTATTGTATTTTTATACAGATGCTGCTGCAATGTCTTACAATTCTACTATAACCTTATCGATAAGAAGAGGTAGAGTTTGAATAAGTTTTGTTTATCTGCTCATTATATACTTAACAATACTTAAAAAAATGCACCACGTGGTGCATTACCCATAAAACTGAACTGTGCTGCCTATATAATTTGTACCCTTTAAAATTTAATGCTGAATCGAAGAAAGGGGTTAAAAAGCCTAGCGTCTCTGGACAGCAACTCCGATACTTAAAAACAATTCATTTCTCACGGTTTTCAATCTCGCGAGGGCTTGTCACGCAACGCTTTCCAAACTTGTTGTAAGTTTTAAAAATTAAATATTGACAGAAAACAGTGCTCCGGACAGTGATGGGGAAGGCCGGAGGAGAGATCGTAAAAAGGAATAAACAGTTTCCAACAAAGTGGAAAGTGTGCTGTAATTATTTTTCGAGACTACACGCCATTTCTTAGAAATGTTGTTCCCGTATCTACGTGGATACGGAAATGAAACAACGGAAAGGTTTTAAACAAAACTCTAAAATAGGAGCTATGCAAATATACGATGGGAAGAAAATAAAAAAGCTCATTGTCGGGAGACTTTTTAATGACTTGCAATATATTTTACAAGAGGCTTTCCCAACTACCAGATGGGGAACATAAATTTTTTATCACTTTTTACAACGTCTACTTTCGATATGTTAAGTTTTGGTGACACGCCCATTTTAATGAACTTTAGAAAATACTAAAGTATGTTCGAAGCGTGCCTTCGGTTCGGATATCACAGAGAAAAAAAATTAACACGACTGTATAGATTAAAAAAAGCTTTTAACTATTTATTTTTAAGAATTTTTTTTGCGTGTCAAATGAATTTTTGTTCCATAAAAAAGTATTCCCCCCCTTTTTTATTTTAAAAAGTTAATACTTCGTTTGTGATTGTTGATGAATTATTTGAAGTATGCGTGATAAAATATTGCGTAAAAAAATCTGTAAACAAATAAGTTAAAAATCTAGAGTGATTTAGAGTAAAAAGCATTGTTTAGATGAATTTCGTGGGTAGTTAATGAATAATTCAATAACTTAACTGTGGAATAATTTTTAAAAAGCTTTGTTTTCACAAAGTGTATTTAAATTCGTTGATTGATTATAATTTGACATAGATGTAAAACATGGAAATAGAGTATCATATCCTTGAATTGCTTATATACGTACATTAACTAAATACATTTAATAACATGCAAACAATGTAAAGAACATTTAAAAACATATTTTTTAAAATTTTAACTACATCTACTATTTAACGTTATTTATTGATGGTTAAAACATTCATCGCTTTGCGGTACATAAATTGTGTAAAAATAATTTTATAGATTTCAAAAGATTATTACAATCTAGAAAAAGTATAGAATACTTGTTTCCATAATAAATCCCAAATTTCACAACAGTTTCGATTCCCTACTGTTTTTCTTTAATTTGGTGTCACAAAATGAAGCTATACCTCGACAAAGAAATGGCGTATACAGTGCTGGAAAAAAATTATAAGATCAAGCGAAAATCTTCAACAGCTTTTGTAAGAAATAAAAGTTTTTTCTCTCTATATAAAAATAACACGAAAAATTATATATTTTATTCGAAAATTTATTTTCGGCTTTTATATTTGTAGAAAGCTGAGGAATAAATTAAGCCCACACGAGAATGTATTTACGAAACTGCAAGTAATCTAAAAACTCCCCCCTTATCAATTAACTTAATAATTCTTGAGGTTATAGAAAATTTTCCCAAGGTCTCTATGAAGATGTTTCTTTAACTCTTTCCAAAGGCCATTTTAAGCTCATCTTTGGTGGTATAGGTGCAATTTATAGAAAGCACTTCTATAAATTTTCCGCACTAAAATATATTATAAATTTTTCATTGGGTTTAGGAAAATTTTTAGAAATGTTAGGAAAGCTATATCAGGGCTTCCTGATATAGCCTTTCAAAAAGATGAACAATATTAATCTGATACCAGGATTTCGGAGACTTTGAATTGGGTATGGATGCATTAGCTTGCTGTAAAATGTATTCTTCAGATGTTATCAGAGGCACCTCCAGCAATAAATATTTTCCAATAATATCTTAGTTGCTTAAATTAGTTTTTGCTTTTGGGGAACTAGGTCGTTCCAAATTTTTAGCAAAAAACGCCCCAAATCATTGTTTAGGGAACCCCTTTAAAAGGTTTCACATGTTTGGGTATCATGCCAATAATATCTAAGGATGTTTTGTTTGTTGGGAAATTTAAAAATTTTTTTCATCTGAAAAAAAAGATTGAGCCATTGATTTTCAAAAAAAAACATGCTGCTTTTGAAAACTAACCTTTTGGCCCATTTCATGTCTATTAGTTAAAGATGGTTTGAATTTCATTTTACTAAATTTTACGTGCGGATATTATATAAAGCATTACGCAGTGTTCAGATGGCACTTGGAAGGCTCAAATCAATCACAATTTGAGAACAAAAAAGTTTAGTTTTTGATAAATGTTTTCCTTTGACGAGTCAAGGGAACATTGGGGTCGGGGGAACCAAAGGAAAATATGCCTTACTTTTTCAGAAATTGTTACCCAGATCAAACAGCCGGGTCTGGGGTTGAGGAGGAATATTAACGTCGCATTGTTCAGCTACACGAGGGTTTTTGGCGACGGACCACGTACTTTATTACGGTCGCTGACGTGGACACCTGGAGCTGGCACCCCTCTCCCAACTACCGCACCACACCAACGGAGGACGTTTCAGCTCTCGACAGATTTGCAGAACGTGCATCGCTGCCCAACACACGGCGGGTCTTACCGGACTCGAACTGGCTCGGACTTCCGAAACCTGACATGCCTGCCATGATCCGGATACCTTGACCACTGGCTACCACAGTTCTTGGTCTGTTGGTGCCAGGCCTCCGTGCATGAGTGTTATAAAGATACTGGTGCTGCTTTGATTGGGACAAGCTGCAGGCTAGATGATACGATTCATGTTCAGCTTCGTAGTGGACAATACTCGTGTTCAACGGCATGTATGGCGGTTCAGTAAAGCTTATCCTCCTTAACTGACACTGTACAGACCAAGTTACCCCTGCTCACATCTTGGTTTTTATTGGTTGCCATAAGAGCCAACTGCTCTCATGTACTGCTACAGTACTTTATTGTTTAAAAACTCACGAGTTCATGAACTTGATGTAGATGTTTCAGTCGATCATGTAGGATAAGAAACAACACAGCAACAACAACAATTTATTTTGAAAGTTATTCACCATAATCTCAGATCTGCTTAATCTAATAAATACTTCCCGATTTATATAAGCTATATATATATTTTAAAACTAAGGATTCTATTTTGTTTAGTCAATGTTAATTATTTCCATATTCCTATTTTCAACAAAATTAAAATTTCTACACGGATTTTGTGAGATTTTTTTAAGTAGATCACAGCAGCTTCAAGTTTAAAATCCACGGAAAATTTATACCACAATCAACGCCTTAAAACTGAGGTTGGTCGTACCCTTTTTTTCCAACTTTGACTCTCACAAAAATAAACAATGAATTTAAATGTAAAAAAAAACATTTTGTAATCATTATTTCGGAAGGAACCGTTAAAACTGTTATTTTCTGCATCATGCGTAAATTTTTATGAAGCTCCGATGGGTAGCTGCGAAAACAATGAAGATTTTCTCTCTCTCTCACTTAGCCTTATAATTTTTTTCAGCATTGTATATTAAAAATCTCTTTCAGAGCAAATGGCGAGTAAAAGAATTGTCTATTTCTAACTAACAACTTGTAAGACAAAAATGACCGGAAAAATTGCTTTTCTTAACATTCGAACAAAGACTAAAATAATATGAATGTTTCCATTGATTTTCCAAACACAATTAAGATATTTTTGTTAAAGAGCCTTACACTAGCAAACAATTATTTTAAACAAGTTCTAAGCTAAACAAACACTGGATATTTATTTAACAGGAATAAAAATAATTTTTAAGCAAAATGTGTCAATGTAGTACTTTAAAATAAAGAATATTATAAAGAAAAATATATTTATAAAAATTTGGCAATTATTACGGAGTTAATAATTTTTAAACGAACTTGTGTCTAAAACAGAAATCAAAATGTATTATTTTACATATATTATCGATGATTTAGTACACGATTTCAAAGACAGAATTAAATAACTCCACATTCATGTGTCTTGTGCTTTATTCAAGATCTGGTTTGAATGTATTAACATCGCACCAAAGCAACACGAAAATTATTGGCGATTTGAGATGACTCCTAGACCGACATCTCTTTCTTTTAACTTCCACACAACTCAAGTGTGGATTATATGAACTAATTTATCAAGGATCATTTGCATGGCCGACCCCAGTTAATCAAGATTTGAATTAATAGCTCGATTTCAACATCGTCGACAACGAAAATAGTGAACCAAAAAACTCACTCATAGCTGCCGCTATTTATCTCAATAGGGAACAACAAAAGATATAACCAAGCTGAGAAAATTGTTTGAACTCTTAAACTGCATAACATAAAAACTTTTTTTTAAATTCTCATTTTTACAATTTAGAAGATTAGCAACAAATTTAAATAGTTATGACAATTCAAAATATCTTAAAAAATGCGCGCGAAATAATTTTTTTAAAAATACCTTTATATAACTGTTTAAAAGTATTAAGAAAAAAAAAAGATAAGTATTTACGTATTACACTGTGCTGATCAATTTCGAGAAACGAAAAAACATCGCTAATTCAAAAAATGTTGCCAAATACAGTCAGTGTTATTATTACTGTGGGTGAAGGTGGGATGGAACAGTTTCCACTATTGGCTGCATATTGTGGCATTTGCGACGTCATTTGATTTGACGAAATTGGTCGATGGTATAATACGTTTTTACCGAAGGGTAGAATAAAATGATCATGTCTCTTCCGCTATATAAACAGGGTGATTCATAAATAAGCATACACTTACCAGATGCTGTAAAACAGTAATAGTCAAAGAAAGCCACCACTTTAGCGAACCATAAGGTAGATGTATTTTAAAGTTTGTGTCTAGCCAATGACAGAAGTGACGTAAACAATAGCGGGCTTGTCATGTGGCTATCAGTCGAAATGGTAGTGTCTGTAGCGAAGAAGGTTTTTCGTGTTCTTGAATTTAGCAAAATAGAATCCACAACTGCTGTGCAACGGCATTTTTTATCATGATTCGGAAAAGAGCCTCCAATAAAAAAATTTATCTAGCAATGGTATGAAAAATTAAAACTACGGGCTGTTAGTGCAAAAGTAAAAGTCCTGGACGAAGCTGAAACAGCGTATCACAGCCGCTATCAATAGTCTTGATAACACGCGTTTGGGCAGAAACGAATTACAGGCTCCATTTGTGTCTTGTGACTAAGGCTCTCACGTATGACATCTATGACCGTCTTTAAAAATATTTAAAATAGTTCCATGCAATTTTATTACGGGGATATACAATATCTTGTATTGTCCTTGATGTATAGTGCATTGAAACTATATACTTCATTATGAATCACCCTGCATACAATGCCGTATTTTAGATGAAGGCTAAAAGGAAAGGAATGAATAAAAGTTGATATTTAGACACCGAATATGAGCAGTTATTTGATGTTCAAATAAACCAAAACGTTCAGCCTCAGATCGTATTTAAGTATCACAACTTCTCAATATAACATGAAAATTGGTGAAAACAGTTTTCAACTCTTCAGTAGGAAAGTTCAGATAAATTATAGTGAATTATTTATCAGTATTTGTGACAAAAATATTTAATTTTAACGTACTTAAAATACCTATTGGAAATAGCAATCTACATATATCTGTTTATAGAAATACTATAAAAAAATTTTCCTTTTAAATAAAAATTTAATCTCATAAAAAATAGACAGATTGAACCACACATTAACACACTTTTCTGATTTTTATTTGGAATATGACTATCCCATAAATTTCTCTAAAATATGTATACATCACAAATATATTGAACGTCTTTGTAAATTATGATTTAAATTTCAAATGCACAAGAAAACAACATGATTACAAAGCCAGCTTATCAGTGATCGATAGCTCGAAAGATTATGATTATTTTCATCACAGGTTGTATTTTTTATACGCCTTTGAACTACTTATCCATTTACAAATTCTACCATTTTGCCAAATCAGGCCCAATATTTTGTAAACCAAATTTAATTACAAAATATTGGAAATATTCTGTGAAAAATTTCCAATAATTTTTGAACCAGGTACAAAACAAACTCAAGTTTGTTTTGATCTTTTTATAATGATGATGTTTTTCCGTGAATTTAATATCGACTTCTCCGGTTACGCGATTACTACTTTCTATAATTGTATTCATACTAATATTTTAATTTCTCTTGAATCACCTTTTATGCATTGAAGGATATTTTCAAATTTTCAGATGGTTAAGTTCATATTCATTTATTTTCAAACTTCATTTATTGTACTACTATTTTGTTGTTGTTGTTATTTCACCAGGGCGTAAGGGCAGAAGATTGGTACCATCAAAATAGCTTAACACCGCATATTCGGCCATCCACCTAAATTTGCTTTTAACTTACTGAAATTAACCGTTATTCACATAAAACTTTTTTTTACTTCCATAAAGTTTTTTTTTTTTTTTATTTTTGCCGCTTCCGGTGCACCACCGGTCATTGAAGTGAGATGATGCAATATTGCTGAGACCCAGAAATCATGATAGTAAAGAAAATCCTAACTTTCAGTAATAAGATAATCAAGGAAAAAACGCTTTGTCGCTCCTGTGTTTTCCATAAGTGTTTTGTTGCTGCTTTTACGTTTATTGTCGATAATAAACCAAAACCCCAAATAAAGTAATAATTGTAATCAAGATTTCCGGATTTAATGATGACTCAAAAGTTGATTGCAACGAATTCAATACGTTTAATATATGTGAAATATTAAAATAGAATAATCAAATAATGGAACTATGTTTCTTTAAATTAAAACATCTTAACATTTTATTATTCTAAGCTCAATATAATCAGAGAAAATAGGAGGCAAATTTAACAATAATGCATTAAAAAAATGTTTTAAATGTTTTTTTTTCAGAATTCAAAAATTATTAATAATTTTTTTGAACATTGAAAGAACTTATACCCAATTGATTTTAATAGTAGAATGAAAATGGATAAAATTGGTTTCTTTATCAGTGTAAGTGCAAAATAAAAAATATTGATTAAACATTGAGCCAGTTTTTTTTAACACCAATACATGATACTTAAGATTTAAAGTTAAAATTATAACTTCTTATTCCTCATAATCTTTTTTAACATTACATTTATTTTATATTTTGTTTTATATTTCATTTATTTTAGTTTTTGAAAAAAAAAATTGTCAATTTAAATAATTTTATGTTTTTTTATAATTTTTCAATAAATTAAATTTTAATATATGTACTATTTAATTTCGAAACGAATTAGTTTTCTTCCCTTTGTATTAATGAAAAAAGAGCAAAAATTTACCTGAACTAAATTCACTCACCAAAATTCACTAAACATTTCCAGTTTTAAGTAAAGGGGACCCTTTGAATGGAAAAATAAAGCTGGGCGAAAAAATTCCCAAAAATTGACGAATTGGGAGGAGAAATGTGCGTTGTACATAGGGAAGAAAAGAGTTACAGATTTTATTCTTTTTAATTTCCATCAAATTAAGTTCCGCAAAAGGATAGAATATCGTAATTTCAATCAAAAGAGATTTTTCACGTACATACTCTAAGACAACACACAAAAAAAACGTCAAATCAGGAAAAAAAGTTCGAAATACAACACGACTTATATATAATGTCGGTAAAATGTTTGTGGGAAAGTAAATAATAAAAATTAAAGACAGAAATACATAAAATGCAAAAAATGATGGTATCAATCGGCACCACATATTTCCACCATTATTTTTCATACAACACACCAAAGATATAGCGGGGGGCACTTTCTTTATGAAGTACTGTGACAATCCATCTCAAGCTACTTGGACTTTGAAGCGTAGTTCCTGCAGATAACCCCGGGATGGATAAATGGTGAGTGAATAAACGCACTATCCAGCTACCGAGGGTTTTTGGGGCGAACCTCATTTTTTTAGCCATGGTCAAAGGCGGGACGATACCTGAGCGCCCCCCCTCCCCAAATTCCCCCACATCAACGAGAGGCGTTTGGTCGACAGATTATATGAGGATCGCCCTCCAAAGGCGAGCGGTACGGGAACCGCACCCCCGCCATGAGTCCACCTTGACCACTAGGGGTACGGCCAACGGGGATGGGAGAAGTGTGACTTTTTTTGTTCCAAATCATACATTACAAACGTAAAGAGATCTAGGGAAAATTCTGGCCATGGTAACATATGCATTTGAAACAAACTTTAGAGGATCAGAATATTAATGAAAATGGGAGTTGAAAAAAGGGTCTGTTACGACCGATTGCAGGGGCGCAGTAGTCCCTTTGTTTAATTTTTCGAGCTTTTAATCTATCCGCAAGGGACATATACCCCGTTCCCAATAAACAAACATTTTTAAAAGTTCAAGTCCATTTCTATGCTTGAGTAGATAAGTTATAAACTAAAAAGTCTGCTCAATATTTTTCAACTGCCACACCTTTTTTGGGGAAAATCGCATCGTCTCCCCCGGGGTTTAAAAAGGGGGAGTTTAGAAAGGGGCCCCAAACTGACGAGAACCCCTTAAATCAACATTTGTCAGTCACCCAATGAACACCAAATGTGATTAAGTATTATTAAACGATATGAAGCAACACGCCATGCCACCTAATCTTTGGTCAGTGTTCACAACGGACCTTAGAACTGACCGCGTTGCCTCTATATATTCTCGTCTCTACTAAGACAAAAATGAAACTCGCCGGGGAAGACTACTCGATGTCATTCGACTACTCAAGTCTGTTTGGCCCGCCTGCATTCCATTCTTTGATAACAATATGGCAGTTAAAAACAGTGTAACGTGTATATCCGCCATTCCACTAATCCACTTGGGTAATATAATCTTTTTGTGATTTCAGTTGAAAAACGCTGTTGTGGTGAAGAAGACGGAGTTTATGCAAATTACAACTTTTATTTAAGTGTTAGTAGTATAGTAGACGTGTGGATAATTGAAAGCGGATATAGAAGCGTGAATAAGATAACGACCGGAGGCCCCGGTTATCGTCGGAAGATATCCAAAGATAACAAAAAGGGAACAAGAGAGCTCGGGGAAAAAAAAGATTTTTCCTTTTTTTAAGATATTTAAATTAATTAAACCAGATTGTTCATCGGCTTTAGTGTTATAAGTACATTCTACCTTTAAGTTGTCTTGAATTTTTAAATGAATTAACCAATAAAAGTGTGTTAGTATTACAATGGCTGATCTTTATTCACTCCCCCCCAATACCCGCATCTACCGGGGCGCCACAACAGTAATCATAACTGTCTATGCGAGTTAAGTACTTTATTACAACATGAAGCCTTCCACAAATAGTATAATTACTTATAAAATGATCGGCAAAGATTTCCACTGTCCACTGGATGTCTACAACGACTGTTGGATCAGTACACACATGTCTTGGGCAGCACGCAACAATAAGATCCACAAAAAAAAATATAGGTAATTTTTTCAAAAAAATTCACCTTATCGAAATTCTTTTTCGTCCTCTGTTTAACCCCCCAGAACAAATTGTTCTCGAATTTTCCTTGGAGGCAAACCAAGGGTTAACCAAAAACAGCGCGAATCGAAGTAAAAAATGTTGCCCAAAAAAGATGTTCCGGTATTCACTGTATTCGAATGTTGCTCTGTTCGGGATGAATGTTTCTAACAAGTACGAAAATTTAATCATTTGCACTTCCACAGCAGATGCACCATTCCTCCAAAATTCAATCAAGCCGGTCAACTCCTAAGTGTAACTTTTTTTTTCTTATAGCGTATATTAGCATTCAATATACATGCAGCTATGGTCTTTGGCATTAAAGATGAGCTGTATCAGGTCTTTTGATTGTTATTACTTCTTCTCTTTGATGCTTATATGCAATTCATAAACATTAGTTGTAAGAATTTACCATATAAATATTTTATATAAGGAAAAAGAAAAAAAGTAATAGAACAGAGCTCAGTTTACGTAAATAAAAAACTAAATTTATTTTGGTAAAGTAAAAAAAAATGTATACATATACATGAAAACAGTAATAAACTAACTGAAAATATAATATGTATTGGTTAGAAAAGCATTGTAAAAAAATTCGCAGCTGGTAATATGAAAATCAGTTTACATGTCAGTACTGATAAGTCAAGGTTTCCAAGAAAAAATTCATTAAATAGAACACGTCACTCAATTGAAAAAAAAATATATATTCATTATATAGAGACTACTATAATTTATGTGGAACCAATTATAAATAAGCGAAGATGAAAAAAATAAGATACCCAATCGAATTTTAAAGTTTCTTCTATCTCGGTCATTGATCGGGAGGGAGAAAATTTGCTATTCCTTTTCAATCGGTTTTTTAACCTTTAAATTTTTTTTCTTTTGCCCCCTTTACTTAAGTGTAATTTCAAGTTTAAATGTCATCTAGAGGTCAGAGTTAAAAAAAATAAAAGAAAAATACTTTTTTGGGCATAGCAAACTTCATTTTTTTTATTCGATTTCGGGGAATAATGACATACAGAACATCGGAAGGGGCGGTGAAGAAAAAAACCGACAAATATTTTCAAACGCGCCTTAGGACACGGCGATCATTAATATCCGATCGTTTTGCATCTGCTCTTTGCTACATTTGATAAAGAATGATTACTTTTCTTAAACATTGTAATAAACTGTACTCGGAGAAATAAAGGACTAGAAAGTGAAATTTCAGAAATCTCCATAAATGTAAAACAAATTGGCTTCAATGATATTAATTTTTTGACAGTGCGCGTTAATTTATTTTAGTAACAATTACATTTTTTATCTTCTTACTAACATGTGTATATCGCATACGCAGAGTAAGAAAGGGAAAAAAAAAAAAAGGGGTTTTAATACCGCTAGCGTTGCTCCGAGCTGTTTAAGATAATTGTTATAATGATTGCGAAGCCAGATAAGGAGAGAGGGGGGGGGAGAAATAAATTCTGGATATTCTTAATAACATAGTAGTCCATTAAGTTTATGACGATTTTTTTTTTGATAACTTTTACGACTCGAGGCCAAATCGGCCGTCAATAATGAATAAAGAAGTAAGAACATAAATTAATATGCCCGAAAATTCCTTCGAAAACTATAATTATATAATCGGAGACTTAAAAATGACCTTTTAAAGTTCTTCAATAAATAAGAAATGAGAAATAATGACAGTAACAAAAAAAGGGTTAGAATTTATGCATTATGTAGCTAACTTGAGAGGTCGGTAACACCTGTTGCTCCAGGGCAAACTCGTGGAAGGGAAAATTTTTCCCTCCTTAAGAAAGGAAAATCCCTACATTGTAAATCAATTATTGGCATTTATGTTACTTTTTTTTTTAAAATCTATTTTCAAAACAAATAACAACATTTTATCACGCCCGTATAACTTGTCAGGTTATTTTACGCAAAATAAATATGATTTTTTTTGTGTGTGTGCGTAAAAGGGCTTGAATATTTCATTTACTTAAGCACATTCAATACTTTTTAAAAAGAAAAAAAAAAGATTAAAAATTGAAACACATTTATGCTAAGAAAAAAATATTTTATATTAAAATATTTTTTAAAGTTAAGTATTAAAAAAATTTAAAAGGGAGTAATCAAAAAATTAAATAAACCTTTTCTTTTTAAAAAAAAAAAAAAAAAAGAAAATTTTAAATTGCGCCAAGTAGTTGACGAGACTGCAGCATTGAAAAAAGAAAAACTATATAACATAATAGCGTAATACGCGCACTTTCAACACAAAAAAATAAGATCAAAACGCGTGTTATACGCCGAATATAAAAATGAGAGCTCTAAAAATAATACTAAAAAAAAAAGATGAGCATATAAAAAAAATTAGATTTCTATATAGATTGAAATACTGTTTATTTAAAAGAAATGAGACATTAGTTAAGCACTTGTAGGGTTGTAGTTTAGAAGCATACTATTCTTTTTTCTAAAGATTGAAATAATACCTTGAATAAATGATTTCAAAATATAAGAGTATTGATCATGTACACTTCAGGTACCTTCGTAAAAATGGAGGTGCGCGTTATACAGCCAGTATACCTAAAAATTAAAAATTGCAGCTTGAAAGTATAGGTGCGCGTTATACGCCGAAATTTACTTTTTTTATTTTAGCTTATTTTTAGTACAGGTGAGAGAATTTTTGAAATAAAACTCAGCCTCCAGCTAGGAATCATAATGATTTTTTTTTTCAAGGCCATGTTCAAACCGTTGCAAGATGGCACATCATAAAATTTTTAAAAAATTTTTTCAAAAAGCATTTTTAATACCCTTCTAAATTTTTTGCGAAAAAACGTCTCCAATGAAATAATGATTTAGCAGATATCACAGCAACATTTTTTACAATGATTCATTGAAAAAAAATCGTAATAGGCTAAATTCATGTGACATTGTCACATGATAAGCACATTCATGTGTTTCCAATCGATCAGTTCATGCACTTCGCTTGCCAACTTTAACTTTTTACCACTGACGTCGTTAGTCCTGAGTGGGCCCTGTATCGAAGATTCCTTGGGGGCTCTTTTGGGGCCCCTTTAAAATTTTACGATTTTTTTTCAGATTGGGGCCTTTGTAAAGGGGCCCCTATCTTTATACGGTTTTTGGCCCCTTTTAAAACTTTCTTTTAAAAAGAACTTTACTCAATAATCAAATTTGAAATTTTATCTAATTTTCCCAAAAAAAACAAGTAAAAGTTTAATGTCAGTTTTTAATTCAATGGAAAACAAATGATTATATTTATCATGTAACCGTCAAGAATTTAACCTATTCTTTTACAAACAAATGAATAAGCACAATGAGCTCGAAAAACCTTGTTGATAAATATAAACTGTGACGTCATGTGACGTAAAATGCGCGCAGACCGGTAATCTACCTGAAAAAAAGACTCATTCACTCACATAGATGTGTATAAAACTCTTATATAATTGCTATTTTTTAAAGAGTGGGCGAAGTATTTATTCTATATACCTTACGAATACTGCATCGTTTGGATTGATAGATTCTAGATCAGTGATTCTCAACCTGCGGCCCGTGGGCCACATGTAACCCGCCAGCCTTCTCTGAGTGGCCCGGTGAGAGCCCATTGCACTGAGAAATTCAATTACTGGAGAACATTTTAATAAAAATTTAGCGAGAAATTTTATCAATCAAGCAATCAAATATATCAATTTTGCACACACAATCAATTTGTTTTTACTAGTAGAACGTAAACAAGAGGTTTGGTCATAGAAAAAAGGAAATAGAAATTATCCCATAACTTGGTAAAAAATGCATAAAAATACATATTTTTATGTGTATGTTTGATCGAAAAGTGTTAATATGGTGTTAAAAAATAAAAGGAAAAAAGAATTTTAAAATTTTGATCAATTTCGCTTTGTCCAATGTTGCGTTGGTCTTATAGTGTGTTTGTTCCATGATCCGCATGTTGTGGCCCACGTGAAATGCTTGCCATGTGTATGTGACCCACAAGAAACACCTGTCATGTGTATGCGGCCCGGCGGAAAAAAGGTTGAGTACCCCTGTTCAGATGAAACAATTTAAAAATAAACAAAACAAAAATATCGGAAATTGACAATTTTTAGTTCTATTTAAGAAAATTTGTCAAAACTTGAGTAATTAGTTTGCACTTCCAAAGCAAAATCTTTGGATATTTCAAATGGTCAAAAAACCACATTCCTGAACTATTTCGTTCAAGAGTTAGGCCGCAAAGAATACCAAAAATATACATATGCCACTTCAGCGCTGAACATTAAAAAATATATAAAGCATTTCGAAAAAGTTGCTTCGAGGTGTACACAGTTTCAACATACTAAATTTTGTACGTTCTTAAGCTACGCCACACACACAAAATTTTTATTTTATTAGTATCGTTGTTCAGAATTAGCAACTGAATTTCAAGGCAAAAATGCAAAGAAAAGAAGGAACTAAAAGATATTAAACAATCACCAAAATTAAAAATCAGAATAATTATACCTCAATGTATGTCAATTTATTTTCTTATTTTGCATAACAAAATATTAATATTTCGTAAGTAATTTAATAAAAACTGATCAATCTTTTATAAATATATATATAACAATATGTACTATATAATTATTGCATCTTTATACATATTTATTTCGCGTTATTAAAAAAATAGCTTACTATGACGAAGGCCTTATTTTTCATATTTTGAAGGGAAAAAAAAAGCCAATGAGAATAAAATCACTTCCATATGATAGATAGTTTTAGGTTTATTTTTAAAACACACAAGGTCATTTATAATAAGATCATTCGTTATAAAAAATTGACTCATTACGAAACAAATATGAGAAATGTATTTACAATTTGAACTATATAAAGAACAAGGAAGTGATATTGAAAAAAATATATATTTGTTTCATAAAATCTGTGTTCCAAAGATATTTAGATGATAGTAAAATTCCTTTATTTACAGCAAATATAAAAATTAGAAGAAAAAAAACATTGAATTAAAAATATAGGTAAATAAGTATATGCTAACAGGTACAATTTCGTACTTCTAGGTGCAGGTGCAACCAATATAGTTGAAATGAGGGAAGAAAAAAATCAACTCACAAAGTTAAAAAGTTTTCTTATTTTTAAAAAGCTATTCTGAAACGAAAGTGGAACAAAAGAGATTCTACTATTATGTAAGATATTTAAGTTCAAATTTATCTGTGTACTCAAAATTACAGAAAACGAAACGAATTCTTTTATGGGAAGAACATTTCGTTACTTGTAGAAACTACATAATATATCCATTATCTTTTAATTTATTTTACTTTATGCTTGCTAAGTATTCTCGATTAATATATATATATATATATATATATATATATTCTTGCAAAAAAATCAAAGCACCATGGAGGAAGTGTTTTTTTTTAAATGAAATTAAATATGTGTACAGCCCATACAGAGATAATAAGATGATAAAAACATCAAGGCCATAGAGCTCATCTACGGCTCACGATTACAGCTTGAATGTTCAAATAAATAGTTGGTGGGACCACCCCTGGTGATGATACATGCTTGTTTAAGTCTCGGTAAAAAGTGATAGAGGTTCCTAATGTCAACCTGCGATACATTCTGTCAGGCATTTACCAGTTGCTGCTCCAGATCTACGATATTTTGAGGAGCCCGAAACTGGTGCTCTACCATGTCTTAGACATGTTCGATTGGTGAAAGGTCCGGTAACCTCGTAGGCCAAGAAAGAGTATTAACGACACGAAGGTAGTTCAGACATATGCGAGCGGTATTGTGCATAGCATTATCTTGCTGGAAACTGGCCCCCGGATGACGTGCCATGAATGATAATACAATCGGCCACAGGATGGTTTGAACATATCGTTGCGCTGTTGAAGATGTAAGGAGGATGACTAAAGATGACCGGCTGTCGTATGAGATAGCACCCCACACCATCACACCATAGTTATGGCTGTATGCCTTTGTAAAACAAAGGCTGATTGAGACCGCTAGCCCCGATCTCTTCAGACACCGAAACGATAGTCTTCAGCTTTAAGAGTAAAGCGAGACTCAACGTTGAACACTATGCAATGCCAGTCCAATGACAACCGTGATGATTGGCTGCAACACCGCTCCAAAGGATTCCGCCGATGTCTTAAAGGCCGCTGTGAGCGTAACCCCGTCTCTGGCCAAGCACTGAGAAATGTTAGAAGGTACCACGGAGGGTAGTGAAGATGCTGTAGTACGTTGAATAGTAGACAATGATACCATTGGAACAGTTCGGGCATGTCAAACAGTCATCTGATCTTACCTCGCATTTGTGCATCTTGGCCTTCTAGAGTGTTCATTTCGTCAATAAGTTCCTCACAGCAACCACTTGCCAGCATCTTTGCAAAGCTGTGTCTGTACGTTGCAGGTGACGACCTGTTGCTCGGTATGACCACTCAGCTTTACGCATTTCGACAATGCAACCACATACGAAGTCATTCAGTTGCCTATAAGGTCTTCAAAAACGTCGTGATGGCATCATTCGTTTTTTTCTCTTGGGAATCACAACAGCGAAAACGAAAACAGATAAATTTCTGAAACCTTTCCGACGACTCAACAGAAATAGTACCGCCCACGAATTCGAACCATAAACAGCCGGCTAGGTGGTTTAGAGGTAGCGTGCCCGCTCGTAAGCCCAAGCATACGGGTTAGATCACGACTGGAGTCAGTCGATTTTCTGGTTGGAAAATCGTATTCACGCATGTCATATGATTATGTCGCATGTAAAACATCCTTTGAGTATCAATTTGGCTCTGGTATTCTCGGTACAATTAAATCACGGCAATATTTAGCATCCGAGGAGAGTTTTTTTAAAATTAATTCAAGCGTCGAAATTTGGTAGCGAGCCACCACTAAAAGGCTTAGTTGCTAATTTGCAGCCTATTAGGGGGGAAAAAACGACACAAATACTCAGCTAACGCGCAATCATAAATAATTGAAATACATCGCCAACAGCTTCCGTGTTGCATTGCTGATAAACAATCAATGCAACAAAGACCACCCGTAAAGCTTTCCTTAAATTAAAATCAAGCAGGAAGAAGACAGATATTGGTAAAGATTTTCATAATTTCAAACTATAACTAAGCTATAAGGAGGATACCAAAATTGTTGCCTCTGTCATTGTACAAAACTTCGCAATATTAAAAATATATAGGGACTTTTTTGAAAAATAAATTAATTTAGCAATATATATATATATATATCTAGTAGTTTTTAATGGAAAATATTTCAAACTTTTGAAATTAACTCCCTTTATCTTTTTTGTTGCTGTTTTGTCGGTATCTTAAGGTATCCGACTATATACGTTCGGAACCGTGATTTTGCAAAGGCGTATAAATGGATAATATTTATGATATTTAGTGTCACTTAGATTAGAAAATGTATATAAAATTGTTTTAACAATAGTATTACAATAAAAAATTATTTAAGTACAATATTTTTACAAAAAAATGAACATAGAATAACCCATTTTCAAAATAATCTCCTTTTGTGAAAAATGCTTCTATTACAATAATATTTTGCCTGTCTATAGCTCAGACCTCTGTACAGAGGCTCAACTAAAACTTTTGAAATATATAACCTAGAAGTGGGTTTATCCATGTTTTACGACAACAGAGGGGAGCAATTTTAAGAAAAAAACGCCGATCATTATTTCAATGGGTTGTAACTCTGAAAATAATGTGAATTTTTCAAAAATCATAGTTGAGCCTCTATACAGAGGTCTGAGCTATATATACAGGCAAAATATTATTATATATAATAGAAGCATATTTTACAAAAGGAGAACATTTTGAAAAAGGGTTATTCTAAGTTAATTTTTTTCCGAAATAATGTATTTAATTAATTTTTTTTATCAAAATGTCCTTAAAACAATTTTATATATGTATTCTAATCTAAGTGACACTAAATATCATGAAAATTATCCATTTATGCGCTTTTTTAAAATCATGGTTCCGAACGTAGTCGGATACCTTAAGCGAAGTTAATACAAGATACACTCAATATTAATTTTAAAATAACGGAATCAATATAAAAGAATTTGAAAATTTCATATTTTCTTCGATCATTCTTCATGTTTCACTTCGACTACAATAACAGCAAACACGCTATTTTTCAAATACAAATTATTTAAAAAGATTGAAATGATTTCAGTCATGAAGATAAAGATAGAAACTAATTAACACTTTTATGACATTTCTGCAGTTCTTTACCTCCAAAAATACGAAGTGTGGATGCTAATCCAAATATCATTTATTACATAGTAATAAAAAATGTTTTTCGTGACAAGCTGACGTTTACTACATGATGTCGTTTCTGATAAGAAAGGATAAGAGTAATTGATATGAGGTGGTCGAGAATGAAAACGCGGTCTGAATACATTTTAAATATTAATTATGCTGATTCGAAAGTAAACTACATGTTCTTGTACTACTACGTTATTCATAAAAATTTAGTATTACTATACAATTTTTATTTTTTTAGAGTTTTCAAATGTAAAAATAGAAATTCATACTTCCTTTTTTAATATTAATAAATACATTACTTTTACACTTTGTAATCACAAATGCTAGGCACGAATTTCAAAGTTAAACAAATTTGACAGAAGAAAATTCAAAAAAATTCAATAGAGAAGATTCATTACAAAGATATGGAAAAATAAAGCGTAATTCAAAATATTAGAATAAAGAAAAATAAAGTTTATAGTGGTTTGTGATATGCATTTATCTCAATAGAAATAAATATTTGCGAATTTAAAAAATGTAGCATCACATTCTGCATATAATGTAGACAAAAGAATAATTATGATATTGTAAGAAATTTTTGTAATGAATATTTTCTAAAAATATCAAATAAATTAGAAAAATGGTCATTGAGGTTAAAATTAAAGTTTTAATAGCATGCACAAGTTATATAATTCATTCGAGCGGACTAAATAAGCTTAGTGGCGTTATGGAGAATATTAGGCCAAAGTTAGGTTTTGAGCCCCAAGCTGGATCTTACAAAGGATTAAAAACCATACGTACTTGGGGTCAGTCAGGCTTTGGGTCCCCTACAGTCCTGCACCCCCTCCCCGGGGCCGCGGGGATTGCTGGGGTGTACGTTACGCCAATGGGTACGTTTAAAGTATTTTTTTTTTATTTACACATTTAAAAATTATTTGTTTAGCTTGCCATAAAGTATTTCTATTCAGTAAAAAAATTTCAAATGAGATTATGCTTATATTGTAGAGATACAACTTTAAAAAGTTCTAAATTTTTAAGGAGAAAGTTTCAAAACCTTACTCTTCTTGTACTGATTGCTATTTTAACATGAACATTTAATGCAGTATTCTATAGGGTGTTTTAAAGAACTCTAAGGATTGATTTTATACAATAGATTGTTCAGTTAAGAGGACAACAAAAATATATGTACGATAAAATTCAGCAAAAATGCAGAATCTCCCTACATCTTATTATATCTTTTTAAAAAGAAGAATTCAATTTATTGCAAAATCGACCCCGATTTTGTTACATCCATTATATATGACTCATAACAAAAGGAACATGTTCGGAAAATATCTGTGGAAGGAGTAACATTTTAAATGCATTGATGCATCGTAAAAACACAAACAAAGAAAAACCAGGTTAAAATTTATAACTAAAAAAAAATATTACGTGTTTTCATTAATTTGAAAAGCTATTTTAAGAGAAAAGCTATGTTTTTCAAGATTTACATAATTGTATTTTCCTGTATTTTCAGTACATATTTCAATAACTGATCTTTTACAAAATGTTAATTGTACCTAATTGACAAGAAAAAGAAAAGAAAAATCATTTTTAAGAATTTTTATTTCACTCACACACTCACGAGAAAAAAAATCCCAACACCAAGAAAAAATTATTGTAGAGTTTTGAAATTTGTACACATAATGCAATTTTCTCGTTAAATGTTTAATTGATTAAATTTTCAAGATCACAAGTTAATTTAAACTCAAGAAAATGTATTTCAAATGTGAACTGCTGATACATTAAGAACCGGTGTTACCTCTAGAATTCTAACTGCAAGCCGCCTACAAGAGTGCATGTACATGTGCCGAAGGTCACTTTGTGGTATGGAGTTTCATGCTTGTCGTTCTTGTTGTGTCCATATTGGGACGATGGATGATGCTGGAGTTGTCATTGAATGATATCATGTACGGGCTCAATTGAAGACAGATCTGGTGATTTCGCAAGCCAAGGTAGCATGTCAACACTCTGTAGAGCACGTTACGTTACAACAGCGGTGTAAGAGTGTTATCCAGTTGGAAAACTACCCCGTGAATGTTGTTCATGAATGGTAGTACTATAGTTTAAATCACCAGACTGATGTGCAAATTTGCAGTCAGCGTATTTGGGATAACCACGAAAATGTTCCTGCTGTCATAGGAAATTGCTCTCCAGACCATGACTACATATATAGGTCCAGTGCGTGTAGGCCGCAGACAGTTTGGTTGCAGGCGTTCCCCTGGCATCCTTTTAACCAACACACAGCCATAACTTGCACCAAGGCAGAACATGCTTTAATAAAAACACAACAGATCTCCACTCCGTCCTCCAATGAGCTCTGGCTTGACACCACTGGCGTCGCAAACGGCGATGTTTTGAAGTCAGTGGAATACACGCTCAGGGCACCTGGTTCGGAACTGTTCTTGAAGTAACCGATTTCGAACAGTTCGTTGTATCACTGTGTTACCAACTGCAACTCGAATTTCTACCGCCGAAGTAGTACGATCAACACCTCCTAGATACATCTAGGAGGTATTGGTACGATGCACCACAGCCGTTCGCCGAATACGGCGGTCTTCCCTCTCAGTAGTGCCACGTAGTCGCCCGGAACCCGGTCTTCTTGAGGCAGTACCATCCCTTGATCACTGCTCCCAACAATCATGCATAGTGAATACATTCCGGCCAAGTCTTTCTGCAATATCCAGGAAGGAAAATCCACATTCTCATAGCCCTATTACACGACCTCGTTCACAAACTCGGTGAGCTGTTAATAATGACTTCTTGGTCTTTTTAAAGACATTCTTGTTTAACATCAACTCAATACGTTAAATTCTACAGACAACTCTCACGAACGTTACAGCACGTATTTAAAGCAACCTTGATTTGAAGTGGATAAGATTTGCGAGAAGTGGATTGCCCTAATAAGAATAGCGCTACTAGTGCCCCACTTAGCGCGAAATTTGAATCGAAGTCATCTTTGAGATGCATAAATATGCCTACCAAATTTCCTTTATCTAACACAAGTCTTTCTTGGTGTTGGAATTTTTTTGTTACTGTATAAAAAACATTATTTAAAATTCGAAATTTTGTTTGAGAACTGATTTAAGCTAATGGTAAAATTAGCTTAAGTTATAAAGTGCTCAGCATGTAATATACATTTATATAGGTTTTGAATTTTAATATGGTGTGTGTGTTTGTAAAATTAGCATTAAAAGTAATTTACTGTAAAATCCGACGTATAACGTGCACCTATACTTTTAAGCTGCAATCTTTTTTAGAAATATTCGCCGTATAACGCGCATTCCCTTTTTTTATAAAGGAACCTGAAATGTAAGTGCCAAATGCTCTTATGTTTTGAAGTAATTTATTCGAGATATTATACCAGAAAATATTTTGAAAAAAATAGTTTACACAACTCAAACTACAACCCTATTAGCTCATAAAGAATGCCCTTCTTTTAAAGAAACAGTGTTTCGTTCTATGTAGAAGACTAATATTTCTATGCACATATTTTTATTTTTATTTTTAAAGCTACCATTTTTATACCCGGCGTATATAACGCGCACCCGTTATTTTCGAAGCTTATTTTTTGTGCTAAAAGTGCGCGTTATACTCCTGATTTTAAGGTAAGTAAAAATACAATTTAATTCGTTGTTCTTTTTTTAGCTGAACCATAGTGATGTTCCTTGATTTAAAAATATTCTTGGTTATTTACATTTCTAACAAAAATCGCTTTAAAGGCTTTATCACTTTAAATGTCGTTAAAACTTATATGTTTAAATCTTTAAATCGTCTCGATTTAATTAATCTTTCAACATACTTCTGTATCGTTTATCTCAATTCCTACTATTAATTCACACTCTCCCTATATATATTTACATATCTTGCTCAAATTTTCAATCGTTAATAAAATATTTTCTATTCATCCATTCAAGTTCAAATGCATTTTTTTTCAAACTTGTAGTGGATGACACTTAACATTAATACAGTTTTTTCAAATATTAATTAGTTAATTAAATTTTATTAACTAATTATGTTTTAAGAGATATATTTAAATCGAGATTATTCCCCTAGATGGCAGCACCATTGAATAAAATAGCTTTTGTTAAACTTGTGATGAAGGTTTAACTTAACCTGAATAATCATATGCTAGTTAGTTAATCCTTTTACACCGGTTTTTAGATAAATTCATATCTATTATTTTCATTTTTTATTTAAAAAAATAAAATAAAAAAATTGAATGTAATTAAAAAGTTTTTAATGTTAATTTAAAAGGTATTTGCCACTTAACATTGTGTGATTCTGTCATATGTATGTACATATTTATATTAATTGTAATTATTTAACAAAACGTAACTAAAATAAAAAGATTTCTTTGTTGACCTAAGTAGGTGTTGATTTTTAAAAAAATCGTTTATATTATTTGTTTATACGATTAATGCTAAATATAAAGATAAATAACAAGCAGGGAGGAGTGAGTTCAATTAGATATAAATCAAAACTGAATTGTATAATTCCCTTTTTTCAGCAGTAACGAATGATTTTTTCAAAGAACAAGGTTAAATTTAACCCTGAAAATACGAAAAGCCTGAATAGTAATCAAATACAAATTTAAATAGAAATAAGCAGGAAGAAAAATTTGTTCTAGCGATCATTTTTTTTAAAAAAAATGCTTCCTAGATCAATAATTTACCCTGGTTAAGGGAAATTTAAAGCGAGAGAGGGCTACTATTTATAACCTGACTTTATTACAATAAACGAGTTTCAAGAGTATTCTGAATGCCTAAAAATATATATATATTAAAAGAAAAAGATACCCTCCGCAATTAACATAAACTTGCCCACCTAGTGGAAAAAGAAGGGGGGGGGGTGAAATTACACAAAGTTAAAAATGAGCGATGAGGGGTAAAGTGTTTGGTAATCGGTGTGTTAGATAATAATAACATGGCGCGACACATCCTTTTGTTTTTCTTACTTAATTTTTCCTCTGTCTGCTTTTAAGTATTCACCATATCACTTATAAACACGAGAACAACGTTTTTAAAAAAAGAAAAGAATTCGAAAATAGATGTAGACGTCTGTGTCATAGATCTTTCAGTTTTAGTTTAGTTGCCAGCCGCCATTTCTTCTTCTTTTTTTATTAAATTCGTTGCACGATTTAAATTGGCAGGTTTGAGATATGCAAAAGATGGAGCTGTGACAGAAGAGATGGATCGAGATTTAATGCGAGAATGAAACTTTGAAACAAAATGTATACCTTCTAATGATAGGCTGTGTATCACATTGTAATTTTACCTCGGTTACCGTCAGCAAAAATATTTTACTTTTTTATGAGAACCGAAAAAGGTGAACATTATATTTACTGAATGTAATATGCAATATAAAGGCAAGAAAATTAGAAAGTAAAACAGATACTATGCGAAATAAGTTGGAATGAATTACATTTTAGCAATAAAAACCGATCATCATTGATAATACATTCGTATGTCCATTGACCATGGAATTTATTAAGAAGTTCAAGGAAGTTCAATGATTTAAGAGTTATGCCACTTTTTGCAACCGTCTTAATGTTTCTCATGAGATAAACTCTTCGATTAAGAAAGAAAAAAAATGCTGTTAGGAAAAACTCATTATAGTATAATCTATGAGCAATTTTCACAAAAAACATCAAAAACACTTCACTTAAAATACTTGTGAAGTATCTGTACTATACTATATCTATTTGTCTCAAATGGCATTGAAAAACTCAGGTCACCTAACAGTAATAACATTTAATTTCGGCAAAGTAAAGAATATTAACACACAGTATATACAACACAACGAAAAAAAATTTTTTTATTTAAAAAGAACTCACTTATCATAAAAATTATATTTTTTTTTAATAGTTTTTTTAAAATCTTAGTAATTAAATAAAAATTTCTACTATTAATTTTCAAAAACTAAATTATAAAACAATATAGGAAAATGGCAAATATAGCATAAAGGTCCCCTTAAATGGTTAAAACTTTATATTTTTAAAAACTGCAGGTAACTTTTTTTTTTGCTTAAAAATTTTTATTTCTTTAAAAAAGGTACAAGATTTTTGGTTACATTTGAAATGAGTTCTCGGAATCTTAAAAACCAGTTTACAAACTGTTGAAAAATTTTTTGGGTTCCAAAATTTAAAAGAAATTTATAAGAAAATCCCTTTTTTGTTTTTTTTTCAAAAAGAATAAGGGGTGTCAAAAAAATATGGAAACAGTTACTTTATTTATAAAAATAGAAGTATTTTTTTTACTAAAATAACTATCCGCAAGTATATAATGCAATACCGATATTCGCCCCCTCGACGAACCTATAACACATGATAATAAAATATCATTTTTAATAAAGATTAAATTAAATTAAAGTTGTCCATTTGAAATACCATGTACCTACTCAGAGGATTCATATGGCGGAATCAGTCGCGTTAAATCTGGTCAACTGTTTATAGCTTTTTTAATCAGATATGCCCCTCTTCCCTCTCTTTTATTTTTTATCGTAGTTACCCCAAAGAATAATGAATTCCTTACGTCTGTGTTTTTTTCTTTGTTCCTTTAAACATCATTTGAATTCTTTTATTATTGTTTTTTTGTTCATTCTAAGAAAAATTTGCAAATGGTATTAAATAATATTTTTTTAAAAAATTTTTTTTAGTTAAAAATAGCATACTCGAAACAATAAAAAATACCCGAACTTCCCGGATGGGGGAAAAGAAAATTTTAAAAGTCGGGGTATAATTTCACTTATAAATTATTTTCAGATGGGCCGGAAATAAAATAAGATAATAATTTAGGAAAAAAAAATGTTTAACAAAATCTACGATAACACAAATACAAAATCGCAAGCCGAAGTTATTTTGTCGGTTTTAAAAGTCTCCGTATTTGTTTTTATCGTTTCGCCACTTTTCTCAATATGGTTGTCGGCAACACACAGGTTAAGATATTTACTTTCCGTTTACAGTTTTAAAAAGTTTCCGGACCAACTTTTTTTTTTGCAGGGTTAGAGGTGCAAATAGGTATAATGAGATTTTTCCTCAATTAAGTTTTCTTGGTTCTCGTAAATAAGATATAAAAAACATGACTTATATAGGAAATTTTTTAAACTTTTCTTCCCCACTTTACCACATGTATTTTTAAAAAACCAAAAAAATACTTTAAATTTGTTTTTTTTTAATACTCATAAGGGATAAAATTGGGGTAAACAACAACAAAATTAAAAGAAAAGGTATAGAACCTACATTCAAGACTTATGAAATCTGGGGATGAATGGAATGGCGCTTTTTATTTCAAAATTATCAAAAATAAAATGTTCTTCAAAAAGAAAAATTGAAAATTTAAAAAAAAGTTTATTAAATATGAATTTACATATTTGTTGCAGATAAAAAATACATCTATTTTTTAATTACATGGATAAATTAATAAATGAAAGCAAAAAAAATATCCCAGGAAAAAAGATATTTTGAAGCCAAAAAATAGCAAACTAAATGAAACAGTTTTAAGAAGCGAAGTTGGACAAAATCAAAATGTATTTTAAAAAAAATATACAATTTCAAAAGGGTTTTACGGACCCCCTTTAAACAAGAGCAGTTTCATATTTTTGGGGAATCTAAAACCCTATAGTTGAAGAATCCCCCAAATTTTTCATCATTAAAAGACCCCCAGTTACGCATGGAAAAAATTAAAGTAACTTTTTTTTAAAAGAACCATTATAAAACAGCTTTCTTCAAAACTTCTACCTTTCACATAATCTGCGTTGTGTAAAAAATTGGTTAAAATTAAATCAAAAAAGAGACTTTTTTTTTTTCTAAAACCTTTGGGAAACCTTTTTTTAAAAAAATAATAATACTTCAAATTAAATGGAGGGGGGGTTAAGAAGATCCACTTAAAATTTTTTTTTAAAAATATAAGGAAAAAAAATTTTTTTACTATAATGTTCAGAATTTTCTCAAGCAAAATTTCTGTAGTAACCTACTAAATTTCCACGATTTTTGGTTTATAAAATCCGAACGGCTCAAATGGTTTCCAAATAAATGGGAAAAATTTTCCCTCAATGACAGTTTTTAGATCAAAAAACCTCCCTCTCATTAAAACATACCATCTGGGCCTAAAAACTCTGATGTACCTCCCGCCTTGGGTTCATGATTTCGTGGGATCTGCATCATAAACGGGAAATTTTATCATCAACACCAACTGTAATCGTGCTCATCTGACGGGAAAAATTTTTTTCCCTCAAGGGTCCAACTGTATATTCATATTACAAGGCAGTGCTTCTCAAACTTTTTAATATTTCAAATATTCAAAAAATTTTTTATCCGCCCCATCCCTACATTAACAATGTATTGAATTTAATAATATATACTCTGATGCTAAACCTACGGGACGACTTTATATACCGGCGTAAAACTTTGCTCAGATGTTTTTTTTTGCCCCACGTATGTATACGTCTTTCGGTTTTTCCAAATACCATATTTTCTGTGCATTGCTATCGATAAAAAATTATTTCCAAAGGGTTTGGAATCAGTAAAGGACCGACGTGTTGGGAAAAAATTAATGGTTCAGAGGATTTGTTTTTCATTCCTTTTTTTTTCCTTTTCTTCTATCCTCCCCTAACCCATACGCTCCCTTACGTGAAAACAAAAGGCATTGGGGGGAATTCGTAAAATTTTAATTGGGTTTTTAAGGATTAATTATAAACTGTATAGATTATCAAGATAAAAATTTTAATTTTTTTTTTTATTATTAAACTTTTTTTAAATTATATTGTAATTTTAAAAAACATTACGTACTGATATTTTAAATGTATTATATTAATATAAAAATGTATTTTTTTTTTTATTATTCAGAATTACTTTTTTTTTTTAAAGGAAAAAAACAATTTTTTTAAAAAATATTTGGTTTTTGACTTTTCATATTTCCCCCCTTTGGTTATCACGCCCAGGGGCCGGTTGGAAAAATGCGCAAGGGCTGCAGACGATATTTTTTGTAAAAAACACTCCGGGTTGTTTCTGCTGCCATATCCGAACACCAAAATTTGATCTTCCTAATGGGACTTAGGCCAATTGATTGAGCTTTTTATTAACACAGGTGCTTATTTGGTAACACTATTCTGATTACTCTATTCAGACGTCGGTACCCTCAGCATTAAAAAACGGGGTTTGCTGCAATTGGGGAAAATAAAGCAAAACAATTATATATTATCGATATTCTTTTGACATTGATGCGAAATTAATTCACCTAGCACAAAACATTCATAAATTTCCAGGGATTATAAAGGGCCTTTCCCAGGACTGAATAAATTCATCCCCAAAACAATATCTCCCCGCAATCGAAAATCTTTCAATATAGTGGAAAATTGGGTTTTGTCTCTTCCCCGGGGCCCTTTTTTAAAATCTCGGAGAAAAACTGCAACAAATCTCGAAAACAAATTGCTGAAGCTTTTAGAACCCTTTTTGACACAAACCTCTTCGAAACTTGCGTTAATCTGAAAAGGGAATCTAACCAAATGTAAACGCGCGATTTTTTTTTTAAATTTTCCCTTTAAAAGGTACAATTTTTTTTTCAGCTGAATAACATACAAAGTAACTGAACAAATTATAAATCTTACAATTTAATTTCATATAGAAAAATGTACATTGAAGAACTCATACGGACAAACACAATAAATCAAGAAAAATAGCAAAAAGAATGAGAAAACGAAAGAAAAACAAAACAGTTGAAATTAGAAGCTTATATTGTAACCAGGAACCAATATTAAATTGAAGAAATCTAACTTTTTTTAATTCTAGTTTAAACAACAGAAAGTTGCGGGGACATGGAAATCGAAAAAAAATTGTTTCACAAAATTAGATTGAAAAACAAAGTTCTCATCAACTTAGATCGGAAATTGTGAATATTGAAAATAAAAAACCCCTTTTAAAAAAAATGAAATTCAAATCTTTACATCCAGATAAAAGTTAGAAGACGCAAAAGAGAGAACATCATTAAGTCTCATTACTCTAAAAAAAAGAAAAACATATAACCCCATATAAATGAAGTTCCATATAATTTTCAAGAAAGGAATTTAACTAATTGTTTTTTACAAAAAACATCAAAAAGCCTGAAGGAAAAACGATAAAACAGAAAAGTAAATAGATTATGATGGAGAGCAACGTTCTATATAAAAAAAAAAAATGCTAGAAAATTCTATAAAAGCAAAAATAATGCTTTCTAAAATAATCTAACGCATAGCAAAAAAAATTAATAATATGTATAATTTGACAAACCTTTATTCCAAAAGACGACGGAAGACTAATAAGGTTTTGGAAGGATCCAAAGAAATTATTTCTAAAAAAACAATCAAATTAGGAATATATAGATTACAATTTTTTAAATTTTAGTTAATCTTTTTACCTACAAAAACCCAAAATAAAAAATATTTGAAAAGAAAAGTTTTGTAAAATCAAATTTTATTAAAATAAATTCTGAATACTCAGGTAAGCCAGTGACAAAATAGAAAAAAAAAAAAAAAACAAAAAAACTAAAAAAACCTGAATCTAAAAAGGAGAAAAAAAAAGGACAAAAAAACTTAAGTTTAAAAAAAAGGGGAAAAGAAATTAAAAATTTAAAAAAAAAAATTGGGGAAAGGGGAAAAAAGAGACAAAATCTTAAATTGGAAAAACACAACCCCGAAAAAATGTAAGATGAAAAATTATTGCTTTTTATTTTATTAATTTTATAAGACTATGGAGGACCCAATTAAATGGGAGTGTGTTGGATATTAGCAAAAATAGAATTTTTTTTTATATATATACTTTGTATATTATCAACATATACGGTTTAATTGTTCTTGTAATAAATGGTAACTTGCTCATATTTTCTTCTTTTTATGTAGAGCCCACCTCCATGATTTTCTGAAGAAAGTATCTATCAGCGAGGTCACTTCCTATACTTCATTGAGTTCGTTTTTGATGTTCAAAGAGTACAATTACATATCCCCTCGGTATGATCATTAAAGATATGTCTTCTTCATTAAAAAAATGATCAGTAACTGAAATTTGTGATAAAATAACCTCATTTTAGTCTAACTTTCTAGAACTTCACAAGGGCAGTTTGCGAAGAGAACCTCGTATTTTTAATGAAGAACAATGCTGAAGGCATATATTAATTTCACTTATTTAAGTTTCCATCAAACCATTGAAGCTCAGTTCAATTTAATGGTGTAGTAATTTTCTTCTTTTTAATAAACATTTTTTTTTGGTGGAATCAGGTTAGCTGGGTGGGAACGTTTAGAGAGATCAGGAACATCTATCTACAAGTGTACTTCTTTTTACTGAGGTAAATAATTTCTTTCACTTTTAAAAAAGAAAACAAATTCCTGTTTCGATTGTTTGCATGTATTATTTGAATTCATCTTTATTTTTCTTTTTAGAAACATAAAAGAAACATTCATTAAATTAAGGCAACCTTTTAGTAAATTAAGAAGACATGGTGCGATTTATCCAAAAATCTTTGATTTATGGTTTTTACAATTTTTTTGCTTGTAACCAATGTGTATATGGACAACGTGAAAGAGATTTTACTTCAAAATAAGTAATATTCTCTCAAACGTAAATACTACAAAATACTAACCATTTAATTTTTTAAGAAAAATTTTAAAATTTATGAAGGGATTTTAAAATGCTCTCTACGCCCCCTGCAATAATACACTCAGAAAATTTGATTTATAAATTCATCCAGCTATGCATAACAAAAGTTGATATAGATTTACTAATAGCATGATTCATATACGTAAAATAGGTTTTTTTCTGAATGCTAATTGAAAATGTGTAAATTTTGAATTTAACCATTTTTTTAAAAATAGCTATAGCTTTGATTCAAGGATGCATACCAACTTTTGTTGCATGTACTATTATCAATAGGTAAAAAAAAAAATTCAAAGCATTAAGCACAAAAGAAAAAAAGCCCTAACATTTTAAACGAAGATAAATAAGTCCTTTTATTTTTCTGACATAAATTCGTTTAAAGTTTTTATATGTCATAGACATGTGAATAAAAACGAACACAAAAGTTATCGTAACTCTGGACTTTTTAAACTTCGAGCTTTCAAATTTTGTTAGAATATAGAAAATTGTATGAACAATAATTTCGGCTAAAAACAAGTTTATTTGAATTGTTGACCGATTTTTGTCAATTGTACTGTGTCCCCTTCATTTCTTAGGAAGGCTGCTAATTCAGAAAAAAGTCACTTTATAACAGTTGAATTCCCGGAGAAAAAAAG
>BMAV01008016.1:0-34004 GCA_019973955.1 Trichonephila inaurata madagascariensis
TATATATATATTTTTTACGGTCACTTATAATAAATTAGAAACATTTAAGAGACACTCCTTCATAATTTCTGCATCAGTAAACGATTTCATAATGTTACCAATAATATAACAAACTTCATAGGATGTCTTTGTTACCACTGTGACATTACCACTGAAAAAAACTCATCGTTAATGTTACAAAGATTATTCAAGAAAGCCTGTTTATGACCTTTTGAAAGAGATTTTCGAGGAAAAGTGTCATTAAATAATTCCTGTTCATTGGTACGTTTTAAACACGGCACTTTCGTGAGAAATCAAACAATCACTGATCCATTTTGTCTTTCACTACAAAATACTCAGCCGACCTCCCAATTGTCTTGAAACGATTAATATGTTTCAATATTTTTCGCTTGTAAGGTATGAATAATAGTTGAAAATTAGTTCCATCCATAAAAATT
Source organism: Trichonephila inaurata madagascariensis (assembly GCA_019973955.1). NCBI lineage: Eukaryota > Metazoa > Arthropoda > Arachnida > Araneae > Nephilidae > Trichonephila > Trichonephila inaurata. Next base: position 438 of record BMAV01008016.1, read on the forward strand.
TCGCTACTCCACTGTTTGTTATCACTAACCGTATTCGTTCCAAATAGTGAAAGAATATTAATTCGTATCCGTACGATACCGACAATAAAAAGCAAAATTGATATAGTCGATTTCTTGACAAAGAATTCCCCATCGAATTTTTAATGCAATGTTCTTAAATAAGTAACTTTCTCAGAGCAATGGAGGGCCACTTAAAAAGGCTCATTGGGACACATGCAGCCAGCGGGCATCAGGTTGAGTATCGCTGCCCCAAAGGAATACTACTATTTTACAAAGTCTGGTTCCCAAATGAATTTCCTTAGTCGTGCCCTCCCCTTGTAAGTCCAACTGAACAAATTGAATTTCCTTATAATACTTAACATTATATAAAGTTAAAAATTTCAGACTTAGACCAGTTTCTCAACAACATATAAACAAGTTTGTTATATAAAAAAAAAAGCACACCTCATAAAACATGAAAAGTCAAGTCTTCTGAGACTTGGATCCTCAAACACAAAACCATACCTTTCACGGGTTGTAGTTCCTCAGTTCCATGATTAAGTTTGATCTGCTTCACCCAGATTCCTACTCTATTTTTCAAACTCTTATTCCGCGTCGGTTTCTTTTCTTTAGGGAGATTGATTTGAAATCTTTTTCTGTGTTATGTCTGTGTCTTTTTTTTCATTCTGGGTGATCAATAACGTTTATTTTATTTTATTTTTATTGCAGAAGAACAGAGATTTTCTGGTTTTACAAAATTTTAGAAGAACTGAGGGGAGTTTCGAAGCATTCCAGAAAAAGAAGTTTGAAAGTATTATAAAGATTGTAACATTTAAAGTTTAAGACTTGTCTGTCAGCGCTAAAAATTAAAACAAAATGGTTACAGTTTTAGGATAACACTAAAGAGCTTAAATATCACACATACAATGTTTCAAATTTGTATGCTTATTTTCAGGATTTATAATATTGCTTAGAATTTTAAAATAACATTACTATATTTGGATAAAAGTTTTGACATCGCATTTATTTTCCCCAAAATCATACAAATGTATCCAGAAATATTAAAAATATTATGCATGTAAAAAATGTTACAAGATATATACTCATAATGTTAAAAGTTATAGCATACCGAATTTCCAAACATATTCGATGTTTGATACAAATGAAATTAAAAATATTTTTAAATGATGGAAGATATTAATAATAGTTGGGACTAATTATCTTTAAAATCTCCTCTTATATCACTTCAAGTATAAAAACTGCATAAAATTCCATTCCTACAAAATTTTTTAAAAATTTAGTATATGCAGAAACAAAATAAATCGTTTTTCATAATTTATGTTTTCCAATTGCATGAATGCTTAAAAACATTTTTCTCCACTAAAATTATAAGATAATCAATTCAGGAATTGTGTCATTTAAACTAAACTAATTTGATTTCTTCTTACATGGCATCCTTAGATATGTTATGAGTTCGAGAACTTTCGAGTTTGATGTATATGAGCCTTTTACTTATTTTACTTTTATAAAAATTCCAAGTAAAAGTAGATAATATATAATTCTATAACAGAGAAACAAAATGACATTTTGTTAAGAGCAATTGCTATCAATTAATATAATAATATATTTAATTATTTCAATTTGTAATGATATGCACTGAACGCTTACATTGGGAAAAGGTATAAGATTATATACCCAAATTAAATATATGAATATTTAACGAAACCATTATGTAAAAGAGTAAGACAAACGAGAAAAATCTAAAGAAAAAATCTTGTAAATACAATAGTAAATATTATTTTGAAAAATGCTAAACCGACAAATGCATTTAATAAAAGAATTTATAATAGAATTTAATTCCAAGTATATTCGTAGAAAATGAATACTTAAAACGAAGAATTGTATACATATCTTCATGATGCAAGACCTTAAGAAGAAATTTAAAAGAGTATTTTAGAAACATAATTATACATGAAAACATTAATCATCGCATGATTTTGAAATCGGAAACTTCGAAGATGCATTTGGACTACTTTTGTAAGACATGTAAAGTATGCAACGTTTTTATTCAAAGCACTGTTCCAAATATAATATAAATTAGTTTTGAAAGCCAGTAAAGTAAATACAAAGCATAGAAGCAATATTTAATCTAAATATTATTTGAAGACTAAGAAATTAGATATTTTTCTTTGATAGGGAATGGAGATTTGAAAAATGAGAGATTCAATATAAACTACTTCACGCTGCATTTATTTCAAATATTATTTAAAAGAAATATTGAACAAAATACAAAACAGTTTCCACGCTTTGAGAATAACATTAAAAAGACTTAGATTGTAAAATTTTAGAGGCTTATTTCTTTTCTTTTCGTTCTTTTTGATGTAGATAATTGCATTTCTTTCGTTACACATAATATATTGATTTGTTTTTCAAAATGAACATTTATCCTTATTTCTCTTATCACTCTGCATCAGAAGTCAGTTTATTTATTTATTTTTGCTTAAACATTTCATATATTTTAAATTTTTAAAGAAAAATTTCAGGTTTTAGATTTCCTTTTTGTCCCTTTCTGTAATAGTTCTTTTTAGGTATTCATATTTAAATACACAGAGAGATTTCTGACGAGTCTCTTAAATGACGTTTCTTTTAGCGCTGAAAAATTGTCTTTGCATACTTCTTTGTGATCTACTTAACTTATACATTTAAAAAAAATCATAAATAATACTCTTTGCACAACTTAGACGCTTCAATGGTCTCAAATAAAAGTTGAAATTTTTGAAACACAAAGAATTAGTTCTTAAAAATTCTAAAATCAAATAACGGCAAAACCATCGCTTGACAAGGCGCCTTTGAGTCTAGTCGGTGAGAGGAGCACTCTTATAGTTAAAATAAAATTAATTTATATTCTGTAGGAATATATATTTTCTAAAAATCTCAATAAAAATCACCAAAATTAAATTCTTAAAAATACTTTTAAGATTTCAAAAATATTTTTGTATCCATGAAATCCAAAATGAAAAGGTGAAGATAATTTTTTTTTATATTTAAGTATAACGAAACATTCAAGAAGATATAAAATTCATTTTGAAAATATTTGTTCTGATAACGACTATACTAATCTCTTTTTAACGATAAGATAAAAATAAATTTAAAATGAGAGAAATGTAATTATTTATTTATTTTTTAAACTTAAACACAGTTCAGTTTTCTGAATATTAAATGTGTACATACATAGATAAAACGACATAATTGAAACTCAATTGATAAAGCAAGTAATAAGTGGTACATTTTTCATATTTTCTTGCCAAGATATTATTGCAAAACCTAATTGAGACAATAGAGAATTATCAAATCTAGAAGATGCAAGATACATCTTATAGGATTCTGATTTAACCTATTAGTCAAAGATAATAGGAAAAAAATTCAATATATCATTGACTATGAAAGGATATAAAGACATTTTTGTTGATTTTTATATATACATTTGCAATGTGCTCCAAACAATATAAAAAGAATGAGCTACACTCGAAGATATCCAGCTATTTATATAGTTTTAGCCCAATGCCCATGAAAAAGACTGAAGTTTGAAATTCTTTATAGGGTAGTAAAATATCCAATGTTAATATGAGTTTCCATTACTTCACGTACCTATTTTTAGCACTATTGCGAATCTGAAACAGGAAGTTTGCATCATAATATTATTTGTATTATATATAATATTAAGTTATAGTAAGTATATACATTTTACTTCTAACTCTTTCTCCATTTCAGAGCAAGGATCTCCACTGGACAATCCCCCAGCTACAAGTAGTGCGAGTTCACTAGTCAAAATCAAGCAGAGCAGATGAGATCGGTTTGAAAAAGAGAGAACGACTTGTGACGTGATGTTAACCATACGCCTTTTGAGTGTAATCGCATTATATTGCTTGAAAACAAGAGTTTGTACAGTCTAATGAGAAGTTGCGCTAATTTTGAGTCTTAATTTACTCTACTGTAGAATAATCACTTGTGATCCACATAAGAGAACGCATAAGAATATTATGCTATAGTTATAATATTACATCTCCTTCTGAAAAATATAGAAAATATAAATTTTTACAGTTTTGCAGAATGCAATATTCTTGTGTTCTACTTACTTTTTCACGTTATTTACTAATGAACATTCAAGAAAAAATTAAAACTTGTATTTTCTTCTACGTACAAAGACTGTAAATTAAATAGTGGCGACTTAACCTAGAAATTCGCAGAAGCGCAAACAAGCACAAATTGTATATTAGAAGATAGCGAGGTTAAGCTGTTGTCGATCTGTAGGGTGCAAAAAAAGAGTCAATCTAGTTAGAAGGGTGGTTGTTGTGTGGCGTTAAAATAAAGAATTTCATCTCCATCGCTCTAAAGCATATTTTCTAAAGGTGATCAGCCGTCAGGGCTTAAAACCGAGGTTGCCTTTGACAAAAATGCAGCAGAATGTTATCGAAGATTACTGGAAGCCTGTGGCGAAAATGCATAACCGTGTAGAATGGTTGTACGCCGGATTAAAACGTTTTACACGTTCTGGTCGGAATGAGCTCAAAATAAAGAGACAATAAAATGAATGGCCTCACCTAGATTTGCCACGTCCGCAGAAATTTCGATATGAACCTAGTCGGTACTGGTATGGTGATTGTGGCATACAATTGGAAGGGTGAGATTCTTACCCATGCTATGCTTGCTGGACAAACTGTCAATGCAGACCACTATTGTCAATTTCTATTGCATCATCTGCGTCCGGGTACGCGGCGCAAGTGTCCACATTTAATGCAAAACAATCTCCCTATCGTGTTCCATAACAATGCTCGTTATCACGTAGCAAGCAATGTCACTCTCCAGCAGAGGGAAATCTTGAAACATATTCCCCACTCATTTGATGTGATTCATTGTGGCTTCGATCTGTTTCCGATGTTGATGGAACCTCTTTGAGGTCGCCGATTTCATAACATTTCATTTGTACGCCACGCAGTAGGGCGCTCCGTTGCTGACATTGACAATCAAAACATTGCCGGTCTCAACCTTAACCCCTTTAAATTTTGGGCCAAAAGGGTTTTAAGCTTTGGTGATGATATAGTAGGAATGTAATGCAATTGTACTTTAAAGCTTATTAACAAATATTTATATACCTGTTTTGGCATTACTTAATTTACAACTCTCGAATATTTATCCCCTTTTTAATGGAATGTAAGAATAATTCAAAAGTTTTTCTTGTCAGGATAAAATAAGCCAACACATTTTATAGCAAATAGATCTAACAGCTAAAACTCTTAGACCGAGGTTATTAATGTTATTTTTTATTGAGAACATTTATAAACCCCCTTACTTTTTAAAACATCACACAGAAGGGACATAGAAGTAAATGTGAAGACACGTAAATTTATATTGCGAATGAAATACGCTTTATACGTAAAACCTGGTAAAATGAACAATGATATTAATGCACGTGCCAAAACTAATAAATAATTATAATAAAAAAAATCTAAATCTAATACGATAAATCTATGGTATACAAGATCTGTACAAAAAGTATCCATACTTTGGCCAGAAAAAATATCTTAGTTAGTTGGGGGATTACGATACTAACCAAATTCAAAGTAGGCCTTTTGCATTTTTGAGCACTTAACACAGCAATTATTCCATTGCCGAAAATATTTCTGGAAGGCTTTTTCGGAATAGTGTTCAACGCCACTGTCGTGTTCTGCCCTATTTCATCTTTACTCTGAAATCGGGATCCTTTCAATGGAACTTTCATTTTCGATAATAGCCAGAAGTCGCAAGAAGCCAGGTTCAGTCTTTGATAGTGTCCAGTAGGTCTTACGCAAATGCAAGACGGAGTCACTGGTGTAGCTAGTCCTCAGTAGGCCCTGTACCAAAGTTTCTTGGGAGATCTTTTAGAGCCCTTAACAATTTTAGATTTTATTACTTATTTATTTTGGGGGCCCTGAATCTTGGAGGCTCCGTAACTTTGATATGGTGATTGCAAAATGCAGAAGCTTGAGAATAAATTTCGCAGCCCCTTTTGAGCATGATCGCACAAAATTACTTGTGTGTAGAGCATGTATACTGATCTCAATTTATGCAGCAGTCTCTAGTACGGTTAAACGACGATCTTTCGACTTCAGATTCTCCACCTTTCAACAACAACTGCATTTCCAGCGATGTGTGGCCTACCAGAAACCTGGTCACTTTCTACTGACGTGTGGTCACTATTGAATCAGCTAAACTACACTTTAGTTTGTATAACGCTCATAGCATCGTCTCCAAATACTTGTTGAATCTTACGCATTCTTGATTTTGACAAAAATTGATACAGTACCTCTGCTCAATTCGTTTAGAAATAAAAACCCAACAGACACGTATAACAACACCTCCCTCATCAGCTCGCAAAAAACGACTGGTACACTGGAACGGAAAAATTCTAGCATGTGCATTAAGCTGTCACATTCCACTGTGCAAAATGGAGTCATTTTAGAATCTTTACTGTGAAAATTCAAAGTCGAATACGTTTTTAAACAGACTTTGTATATTGTTTGAAATTTGAAATCCCATGCTCCATTCCATAAAATTATTTTCATTTAAATGATAAATTGTTTTCAAAAAAAGAATTATACCTTACAATATTTGAATGATTTCGTAGTGTAAAAAGAACAGACCTATAAGTGCACATTATTAAAAGGAAGGTAAATTAAATAATTTTATCTTTCAATAAGGTATGCAATAGTTTGTATGAAATAAAAATAAAACAGAAGTGTGTTGAAACTAGACAATGCCATGAAAATTCGGGAAAATTTGCAAAGGAAAATAGTTTGATATTTTACATGGATGAACGCAAACGCCTTTTGGCAAGTACTACGTTCCACATAGTATAAAATCTTATTTGGTTCTATGGGAGAGTATTTTTGTTACTTTTTTAACTTTCGTTAAATCGTTACGATTCCATTTCATTTAACTTAGTGCTTATTGTACCAAAAAAAAAACTTGTTCAAAATGTTAAGCCACAACAATTAATAACAATAAAAAAAAGTTTTAAGGAAAGGGTCTTTTTTCGCAAGGGACAAATTTAGTAATCAATGGACTATGTATATGTATATATACATATATATATATGTGTGTGTGTGTGTGTGTGTGTGTGTGTGTGTGTGTGTGTGTGTGTGTGTGTAGTATCCATCTACTACTCCTAACTGGGACCACCATCGTTAACTGTCATGTTGGACTGAGCGCGAAACGATGCAGCAGAGGAGTGGACATTTTCGTTGTTCATTCTCTAACTGATGTTAATGGCAGCAACTGCCCTCTTCTTATTCATTTTACTTTTCATAAATGTCTTGCACCGTCACTTTTTAAACTTAAATACTTGTAAACATGAACTTTGCTTTCATTTCCAACCGGATGAACCCCTTCTCTCTCTCTCACACACACTATATATAATTATCTTAATACTATAAATATTATCCTCTTCCTATTTTTCCGGATGTGACTGGAGCGCAAACGTTAATACTCTGAGAACAACCTACATCTCACTGTTCAGGCCAATTTTGGAGTATGGCTATTCAGTTTATTTTTGTGCTTCTGAGGCTAACTTAAATAAACTTGAACGAGTGCAACTAAGTGCCACAAGAATAATTACTGGCCTTCGTAATAGCTGCCCTAATAATATTGTTTTGTATGAGAGTGATTTACCACCCCTTTCTATGAGAAGAAATTATAGTCTGGTAAAATATTCCAATAAGTTATCTAGCTACAATGACCATCACAGAACTTCTGCCTATCTCAATTCTTGGCTCAATAACCGGTGATTAAAAGCATAGCCCTTTTTCTTTGGCAGTTAATTTGGAACTGTTTTCTGGCAATATTGAACCTCATTCCTTAAAGCCCTTTCACCCTCAGGGGGCTCACCTTCTTTTGGTAGGTACGGGTGTCACAATTCCGAGGTACCCTAGTGATCTTTTCCTTTTCCCAAGGGGTTTACTATCTTTGGTAAACACGGGTGTCACGACCCCGGGGTACCCCAGTGATCCTTCTCTATTTTAGACCCTCCATCTTGTCATCCAATTTCTCCTTTTCTTCTTTTCCAGTTCAGACCACAGACCTATGAATGCTTGGCGCAGTATAGCCAAAACTGGCTCTTGCGCCATAAAACACCAAACTCACCATCATCATCATCACCCATTTTAAGTTCGACTCTGATCGAAAAGATTTTCAGACTGAGTTATTGATCGAGGTGTGTAAAGGTTCTGATATACCAGAATTTATTAGACAGATTGCTCTAGAGAAAATTCATGGCATCCCTCACTCGGCATTGAAAATCTATACTGATGGCAGCAGGAGCGATGGTGGTATTTCTGGAAGCGGCGTGCACATAGTGACACCTGATGGCTCATTTAACATCAATATTAGGAATATTAACTACTGTTCTGTATTTAGGTCTGAACTTATTACAATATATAAGGAATTGAAATTTATTGGCACTGCTTCTGACCTTGTCTTAAGGGAAATTTGGATTTTAACTGATAGTCGTGCTTCTATATAGTACATTTCTCATTGGATAACTGTTGGGTGTATGGCAAGCCTAAATATTCTGGATGCTGTGGTTTGAATTTCATCTAGACACTATTTACTTTCAATGGATCCCCTCGCATATTGGATTGAATGGTAGCGAGATAGCCGATAGTTTAGCCGAGTCTGCCACTGCTGACGTCTTGCGAAGTGACGCATGTCTAACTCTTGCTGAACTCTGCTCTATTATAAAAGGAGGGAATTGAATGCCCTTTGAAGTGTGTCCCCTGCTCACCCTTGGTATATTTTAGGAGAAAACCTCGTTAGTGTCACCAACTCAATATTCCTAGGGGTCGGCAGACGGCTCTATAGCGCTTTTTTAGTGGCCACATCAAGTCTCTTACTTTTGAAGAGGGCCGGAAAATCTTTCTAGAGTGTCATACATGCGAGGATGATGAGGCCTCCCCGAGTCATATTCTTAATAGTTTGAGTTTTACTTTTGTCGAGGATTTAAGAAATCCCCTTTTATTTCTGGATTTCTTGGAGATTTTTGGTTTCATGGAAAAGGTGTAGCAGAGAGAGAGTGAGAGAGAGAGACACCATCTGGGAAAAGAAACAACAACTACAATATTATCCTCTTTATTTTTCTCATACCAAAAATACTTTACACAATTGAAGGAAATAAATAGTTTAATATATTTTTATTTAACACCAGGGTCTCTTTTTTTCATTTTAAAAATATTACCACCACTTTTCCAAAATTCTATTCGAAAATACAGTACCTTTTAATAAGCAATTTTGTTTTTTAGAATGCATTTGCAAATATTAACTGGCTTTACTAAAACAATGCTGTATTTATTCTATTGATTTTTATTTAAATAATGTTTAAATTTTTTAAGCATTGAAAAGGGATTAAAAATTAATAATATGTATAAAAGAAAACGAGAAACATTTTAAAATAACATGCCTTTAGAATCCTGGGTAAAAATATTTAATAAAAGAAGCATTCATTTATTTTCCAAAAAATAATAAGGAAATTCTAAAAATAAACTTGTTTCAAATATATTCTGAAGAAAAATTTATCATTCATTTTGTTAAAATTTCTGACAGAATTTCATTAACTAAAAAGAAAATTAATTTTATTTTCAATTATTTTTATGAAATAATCTTTACGTCATTTTTATGTAAAAAATTACTTTGTATGAATAAATATGTTACTGAATTTTTCCCTGCATCACGACATCCAGAAAAAAAATTGCATGTTATCTTCTACAAAAGGTTTCTTCCCATGACAGTTCCAGCAACAAAAGTTATTTAACACACTGTCGAAGAATCATGACAGCTTCGTAAAAAAATAAAATGTGAAGAGTTCTAAGTCACATATTTTTACATCCAGTTCACAAACTTCTTTCCAAACACACTCCTTCAAATATATTTACTCTAAGCCACTTTGTCAGGATTCGATATAAAAGATAGAAAAAAGAGGAAAATGGAAAAAGGAAGGGAAAAAAAACTCTTTTAAAACCAGAATCTGAAATCACAACAAATCTCTTTCTCCCTTTTAATCCGATATAGGACAAAAAAGCCTTGTGAATGTCGGATGTTTTCATTATTTTTAAAGAGAAAGAAAAAAGGATTTTTTGGAATGGAAAGATATTTGTAAGTGAGGGAATATAACTGAATTTCATAAGCTAGGTTCTTTTCAAGTTGACAAAAACTTGATTTCGAAATTATAATTCGAAGAGGAATCTGAAAAATTGTGGAGAATCCATTTTGAGAAAAAGGATGGACAACTTCCGTTTTAAAAAAGTTTTCGATCTCAATATGGAGTTCTTTTATTAAGGAATATAGAGCCATAGAGTTATCTGTATTATTTTATGGAACTTGAAGTTTTGTGGAGCTTTTTAAAATTTCGTAGCAGCTGTTGTTTAATAAATATTGGCACAAAAGCAGTCATTGGGAATTCCTCGAATTAGCATTAGATACTGGATTAAAGGTAGCATACCCACTTCATTAGCTCAAGGTTGCGGGTTCAACCCCGACTGGAGTCGGTAGATTTTCTGGGTGCAAAAATAGTAGGTACGCATATGATATGATTATGTGGCAAGTAAAAGAGCTCTTGAGTATCAATTTGGCTCTGGTACTCTCGTCAAAATTAAACCACGGCAATATTTAGCATTCGACGAGAGCTTGAACTAAAAATGAATTCGGATGTCCAAATTTGGTAACAAGGCCGTCGCTAGATGGTTCCACCATGAAATGGCTCTTCTATTTCTGCGTTTCCCCTTGTCTGCAAATGCTAACTTGCTAAAATGCAGCCGCATTAGGACAAAAAAAAATGGATAATGGATCTAAAAACTAAACATGAATCAACAAAACAGGGCTTTTATCTGAATTTTTTATCAATCTCCAGGTGTCTAATCAAATTTAAAATAATTTCTCTTGGAGTGATGTCTGCGATTCAAATGAGAATATTTTTTGTTTCATTCATGTATTTAAATATTTACACTTTAAAATATTCAGAACTAATGTATTTTTTGAGCATATAAAATGACACTTTATTTTAATGTTTAGTATCGAAATATTAGAATTTTTTTTTTTGAAAATCACGAATCTCATAATTATCAAAATAATGCCGAACGTTAACTTACAAAAAATAATTTTCCATAGATTTCGTGATTGCAATGAATAGTATTCGTCGTATGGATGGTTATTAGAAATTCTCATTAATTTCTTTAAAAATCCAAACTGGGTATGCATAAACTATCATTAATGATGTACTTTAATGCGATGCCCTTACTTGGTCCACTCATTAGTCATCGTTCTATGGCTAATGACGTAAGATTAAATGTAGTTAAAATGTTGGGAAATTTTTGTTCACATTTTTATTAGTTTATATAGATTTTAACAGATACATTAAAAAATAATACATTTTAGTTAACTGTTTGATTTATTTTATAATCAAACATTTATTTTTCTAATTTGATTTGATTTCATTAAAACATCACATTCACTTATTTATTATTAAACATTAAAGGACTTGTGAATCAAATGTTATTAAACGATAAATAATTATTACAATTTTTATTAATTGTGGAAGAAAAGAAAAATAATTTTATTTTCACATTCTCTTGATTCTTAGAGATACTTACATTATTTTTAAATTCCAGAGAAATAATAAAGTATTCTTAGAAATCTCTTAAAAAAAGGAGAAACGGAGGATATTTACGAATTGTAGAATTTTTGGTTGTCGAGCTATGACGACAGCAAAAAACTTCTATGTTTTTATTTTACTCTTTGTGACAGCTATTATTTTAAATATTTATAAAAAATAATAATAATTAAGCGTTTTTCTTTAATAGAGTGTCTTTGTTTCACATGTAGGATGATACATATACTTCTTCATTATTTTCAAGATTACTGAAGCTATTTTATACATAATTTTGGTAAATTGATATTGATGTTTTTCTAATTGTTTGTATATATATATATATATATATATATATATATATATATATATATATATATATATATATATAATAATTCATAAATATATACAAATAGCTATCAAACTTAAGTATAACTAGTCAAGATAGTAGGAAATATTAGCCACAGTAGCACTATAACAAACTCCTGGCCTTAGGAACCAAGATTGTAGGTTTAAACAAAGTTTTAGGGCTAGCCAATCTTCACCTGTAATTTGCCTATACAACTGAGGCAATAGGGAAAGGAAAGAATAATATTAGGATAAATTTAAAAAAAAAATAATAAAATTCACTAAACTATTAAAATAAAACGATAAAATTATAGCCTACTTGTGTTTACTAGTATAGATTTAAAGCTTATGCAATAAAGTAGATAATAAGACTTACTTCGGGAGTACAGGAAAAAATTATGTTTCAATCAGTTTTGGGGTATTTTCCCCGATGAAAAAACTAAATATTCCTTTTTTGATAAGCAAATTTATTTATTATTTAAAAAAAATAAATATAAAAATTTTATTTCTTTTTCTGAATAAAAAAAATAAATATAATTAGCATAATATAGATATGACGGAAAAGAATCAGTTATTAGATTGTTTTTTAAACGTTTTATAGCATTAAGATATTTTATAATTTTGTAGATTCGTTAATATATCCTCCAATAAACTGCGCATAATTCTAAATACAATATTACGAATCTTTCGTGTTACTTTTCAGTATTGTCAGATTGTCCACTAATTCCTTTCATGGAAGAGCTGAAGTAAATTTAATCTTCATCTTCTAGAACCAATGTCATTTTCTAAGAATGTGATGGTGTCTTTTCAAAGTATTTCAGATGAAATTTTATTTTACCCATTCCCATTTTAACCAATCAAATTACCGATTTCCCATACCATTTTAACCTTTTCGAATTAAATGCTGAATTGATTAACAATATATAATTATTAAAATAATCAATAAAGCGAGCTATGTTCGTGTTAGAAATGATAGTGATTTTGACGAATAACGCATTTAAATTTCAAACACAAGTGTATTAAAACGTAATTACTCAAGAACATGCAATCAAAATTGCTAATTAAGCAAAATTCTGCTTACAGTTAAGAAAATATCGCCAACAGCGTAAAAAACATATATTTAAACAAAAACGCAATTAAAAATCTTCAGTGTTTGAATAAACTTAATTATCAAAATTTAAAACTAAAGTTGTGATTAAAATTTATTCGTTTTCATAATTATTTTCCACGAAGTTTAAATTAGTTTTGAGAATAAAGTAATGCATCCACATATTCATCGTAGGGCGCCCTCTATTGAATAAAAGTAAAACTAAAAACTCAATTGCTTCAAGCTATTTGATTGCCCTAGGCCTTAAAGTAAAATAAAAAATAAATAAACCCCTGGAAATCAAAACATAAATAACTAAAATAATCATAAAAACATATGCTCTTCAGAAACAACTTTCCTTCGAAATCACAATCATGAGAAATAAACAAAATATTCCTGATACACTAGCATTAACAAATTCCACTTTTCTGCTCATCTGATGGAAAACTAAAACTCTTCTGCGAAACAAGTTCCATCTGGCGATCAAATCAAAACCAATTTAATGCAGAAACTCTTCAGAAAGAGCAGTTAGAAACTGAAATTATACAGTTCTTCCTTCGCCAAAACCCAGTCGTCATAGAATTTGCATTCACATTGGTGAAGATCTTAGCTTTCACTTGTTGGTAATCTACCAGTAACATTTCTCTACCGGGAATCACGAAATGGAAGGTACGATATTTATTTATTTATTTCCAGCAAAGAAGATGGAAGATTGTCAAGTGTGCATGCATAATACTTCGATTATTTAGATTCTGAGAGTTTTATTTAGGGAAGGAAAGTATGAACATTCCCCGAGTTGAAGTGCACGTCATTGAAATCTCCCTTTTTATACATAATTGCAAGCGTTTCGCAAAATATATTCTTAGAATAAGAGATATTGGTATCTAGGATTTTTCCCCATTTTATTATTGTCTTGATGGCATATATTTCGTTCTTTCAAATTTATCTCTTTCATAAAATTTTTGTTTCTAATAATATATGCATACACACACACCTTTGAGGAAATATATCCAACGAAATAAATCATCAAAGTGTTATTCCGATGCTATAATGTTCAATTTTGCCTGATTAAACATAACGAAATCACATTTATATCGTAATGTTGATTAAAAATGATCTTTTAGGACTAATTTTTGCTAAATGTAATTTGATTTTGTAAGAGTAAACATATTGAAGAGCATAACTGAAACATTATGTGAGGACGTAACGGAGAATACTAAGGTATCCCTGCAAAATCGGACTTTTTATTCCAATCCGGATCTTACAAATGATTGTTGAACCTTGACATCAGGCTCTTTATGGTACCTAGAAGACTAGACCCCATCGCGATGTGGAGGTTCCGGGGGTGTACGTCACGCCACTGGTGATAAACTTGGCATAAGAAAAAGTATTACAAATCAAGCCATTTTGTAATAATTATTTATTATAAGCAAACTATTTTCAAAACTAATTTTGATAATTTTTGTTTGCACTTTTATTTATATGTTAGTATCAATCATTCCCTGAAGTTTGCTGAATCATTTCAAGTGTCCTCAGAGGTGGCTCTAGCAACGACAAACCGGATACCCTGCCGGGGGCGGCATTTGGATTTACTTTGAAAATATTTTGTCAAAATTTTTTTATATATTTTCCGAAATATTATTGTGTGAATTTGGTATTTCATTTAACTTACCTTAATTCCTTATTTTGTATGTTTAATGAAAGTTATCTTTTATGTTGAAACTTGAAGGGTTCGAGGTGGGAGTATATGTTAAATCATGAAATTTGATATGTTTACACATCTTTCACAAGTAACTTTCTCCCAATCCCGGAATGGGGTCACAGCGCACATTCCTTTCATCCATATGATGTCCAGGGTCAGCTATTCAAAAGGGGACAGGGGTAATTACAGTTTTTGGTAGATAGAGATCCACATGAGATGTTTTTAGTCTTGAGTGTAGTTACTTTTCGTTAAAACAAACGCTTGTAATCCCAACCATTAGTAGACTATTTTTCGAAGAAATTGGCCTGCTGAAATGGACGCTTCCTTCTCCTACATTTTATTCGTTTGAAATAATAGCAAGTAATTATATTCGAGTATTCGAATTATTTTGAACTTTTTAAGACTTAAAATAAAATACATCGGACCACTATATAACGAAGTCGCTAAATACCGGTAAAAAGTTCGTTATATAGAGGTTTATCATTTCAATATACACTGCTACCCACCGTAAATGCAACACCCTGAAGGAATCATGCAAATAACATGAAATTTACCACATGCATCGGCGGAGGTGAGATATGCAAATAATTAGAATTTCAGCGCCGACACACATCACGCGCGCCTGTGGTGCCACATCAAAGCGCTATTTAATGCTTGAAGATTTCAACGATTTCAAGTTTGGCAATTGTGTTTTTCTTGTGGTTTTTTCAAAAAACGATCACTATGTCTCAGAAACGTGATCACGATCAAGTATCCGAGTTCGACAGAGGAAGGATAGTGGCCTACCGAGATTGTGGATTATCTTTCAGGAAAACGGTAAAGCGTAGGACGAAAACCCAAAAAACTGTAATGCGGATATGTGACCATTGGGCAGAAAGGGGACGGATCACCAGTCCATCAGAACCAAAAAGCCAAATTTATCGAAGCATCATTCAGTGTCTGCGCGTACCATTCGACCCGTTTTCCAACGGTCTGTCCGCAGGATATTTTGGTCCCCTTGACGAAGAACCAGAGACGTCTCCGCCCAAGGGCGATGAAAGAAGGATTGGGTGGCAGAATGGAATGAAGTTGTCTTTACTTTCGAGTCACGCATCTGTCTGCAACACCACGGTGGTCGGATTCGAGTCTGGAAACACCGTGGAGAGAGGATGCTGAACAGCTGCGTTATGCAGCACCACACCCGTCCTGTAGCAGGTATTACGGTTTGGGGCGGTATTGGATATCACTCTAGCACTCCTCTAGTACGCATTGCCGGTATTTTTAAACAGCCAGCGCTACATTTTCCCCCAGGGGGTTGGAGCCAGTTGTCCTTCCACCT
Organism: Trichonephila inaurata madagascariensis; assembly: GCA_019973955.1. Classification (NCBI taxonomy): domain Eukaryota; kingdom Metazoa; phylum Arthropoda; class Arachnida; order Araneae; family Nephilidae; genus Trichonephila; species Trichonephila inaurata. The sequence continues at coordinate 16,543 of BMAV01008016.1, forward strand.
TCGGGGCCCACGGCCATTTTTCCGGATAATAAAGCGACCACACGTGGCACGCTTTGCCCAAAAAAGGTTCTTCGTCAACCCCACCAGATTGAATTTTTTCCCCCTGGTCGGCTTGCTCTCCAGATCTTTCGCCGATGGAAAACATGTGATCCAGGGTTTTGCTCAACGATTGACAGAGATTACCCCCCGGCTCCCACCCCAAAGATCATTTTTTGGCAACCTGTTAGGAAGCTGCTTGGTCTGCTGTATCCCAACAATTCATCCAGTCTCTTTGAATCAATGCCGGGGCCTTAGCAGCGGTGACCCCCAACTTGGCGGCTACTCTGGCTACTGATTCTGGGGGGAACCACCCCTTCATGAAGTCTATAAATTTAATCATTTCATACTTTGTCAAAACATGTTATCTACAAAATAAATTTTGTTGTGCTATCTCTTATCTTTGGTGGTGTTGCATTTACGGTGGCAAGCAATGTACTTTATAAACCACATAAAACAAATATTAAAATCATAAACACTATAAAATAAAAAGAGTAATTATTCACACCTTTTTTAAATTTAATATATGTTTCTTTTATATATTTAACCCACAAAAAAGAAATAAAGAAAAACTGCAAGGAAAACAAGAAAAAAAATTTCGGGGCAATACACTTTTTTTTCAATATTAAGTAAATAATTTTATTTTAAAAATTTAAATTTTAAAGGAAACAATTTAAAGCACACAAGTAATTTTAAAAACATACATTATTTCATTAACTAGAACACGGGGACATGGGACAACCCCACTGGTATAAAAGGGAAATATAAAAGGGATGTTTCTAGTGAACGGGAAAGGGGGGAAAAGGTGGCACTTCTTAAAAGGGGAACGGTTAGAACTCTATTTTTTCTCCGAGTTAGGATCAAATAAAATCTTTTCCAAGGCTTTTGACCACTAAAAAAATATGTTAAAGAAAATAATAACTTGTAATGTTCAGAAATATTTTAAAAAATAGGTAGAAAAATTTGAATCAAAAAAGAAAAGTTCGTTATATAGAAAATGCACTTCGCTATAGAAAAAAAACTTTTAAAGGTTGAGGGTTCCCGGGAAAAAACTCCCTATTTGAAAAATTCCTATATAGAGGTTCGACTGTGTAAATTTTTTTAATATATATAAAAAGAGATATTTTTTACGCTTTTCTTTTTTTAAAAATTTTTTACTTGGGATTTATGAAACCAAATTTTTCTTTTTAATTTATATATATATATATATATTAATTTATTATTTTAAAAGAGAAAAAGAGGGTTTTTTATTTTTTTCCCGGGGGGGCAAAACTGCCAGAAAAAAACCCCTTTGTCTGCCGATAACCTTTTTGGGTTTTGTTGAAGAACTCGTGACCAAGGTTTTCGCGGGGTTCCGCCGATCCAAGAAAACACGAAACATAAAAGGCTGATGCACTTTAATCTGCTGGGGCAAAAATCTCAATTTGGTTGGTGTAGTAGTTTTGGGAGGGGTCTGGGTTTAGGTGGCCTCGTTGTTGGACCATAGTTCAAGATTACGAGGTTGGTCGCCAATAGCCCTCATGTTGCTTTATAGTGTGGCGTTCATAAACAATCACTCATGCTAAAATACGTTAAGTTACTAGGAGTTTGTAAAATACGGTTTTGATAGGGGATTAAATTTTAAACTTTCAATATTAACGGGCCAAATTTTTAAAACTTTAAATTTTTATTCCCAACCCCCTCATACAATAACATTATATTGAATGCAAAAACAATGTACTTTGACACTAAATCTACAATAGGACTCTTTAATTATAAACCACACAACTTATCAAGATAAGTATTAAATATTGTCTATAATTTTGTATATGACAAGCCCATGAGAGTCAGTAATAACTATTAAACTTGTTCTAAGTTTAGTATTGATAAATTAATTATCAAATACGTTGTATTGTACCGATACATTTATAAGTATATTATATTAGTATAAATGTGCATTTTTTATTAATTATATCAGAATCTATTTTGTTTTGCTTCCTTTCAATAAATTAATTTTAAAAAAATATTTTATTTTCGATATGCTCTCACCGTCCACGTAGGGTTATCAGGCCCCACTAAGGAGGGGGGGTTGCCCCATAATTTGAAAAAAGCCGATATGGATTCAATAAAGGGGAAAAAAATTATTTTTTTCAAACAGCTGTTTTTTTGCTATAAACTGTTTCTTTCAAACGTTTATTAACTCGCTATGAAATAGAAAAAAGTTGTTAAAAAAATAATAAGTTGTTTTTATTTTTCAATGCAATAGTATTTTGCTATCCTTCAATTATTTTAAGTATTTAATAAAATTCTTTATTATTTTCCCCCAAATTTGCATGGCATTCCAGGTTTTTTTTTATAGATTTTCCGAAAACATATGACATAGTTCTTTAACACTAGAAAGTATACCTATATTGCCCAAAAGCAATCAAAATGAGTGTATTGTGAAAGAATAATTAAAATGTGCAAAGAAATTTGTTTAAAATCAACTTTTAATATTTTTTTATATTATTTACAGTCATAAATAACAAGTTATATTAGTAAATAATAACAATACAAAAAAATTTACTTCACTAGAAAAAGTATGTTCAAAAATTCTAAGAAATTGTGCATTATATATGTAATTGTTCTTGTAATTGAAATTAAAAAGCAGTCAAAATGATTTCCTTGGGGAATCTAGTGTTAAGTTAATAATTCAGTAAAATAAAAATTTTAGAGAAAAACTTTTTTATCCAATACAAATTTAATAATTTCTTACATTATTTAACAATTTAAGAAGAAATGAAATGAATAAAACTGGAAATTAACTTTTTTCAGCAATACCTGAACAAAAAAAACAAAAAAAACACGATTCACTTTTTTTACATTTATTTAATTATACCAACAAAATGACTAAGCATCTATCTGTTAAGGTGCCTTTAAAAACCATACTTAATGTGACAAGGTAACGTACTTCCTCCAATCAAATGGAAGCTTCAAGGGCTAACTTCCGTTTTAATGAACTTCCGGCTCTAGTCCAGTATGTAGTGTATCACAGAGATTTAATCGTTGAATCTGTTGTCAACATAAATAGGATTTTAATGAACGTGTTGCAGAATTGGGTTACCGTGGTTAATTTAGTGGTCCAGACATCATTAACGTCAGCAGGAAACCAGCGAGATTGAAAGGGACTCTTTATGGCATTGCTTTAATAGCGCGGCGTTCTTCAGCGAGTTATGCTTCTAGGTCAATGAGGTATTTCCCTATTGATCTATATATTTATGTGCATCAATATTTATTCGGAGCTTAATTTCTGATCCATATCAGTATTTGGCCTCCAAACGGATAATTACTGAGTTTGAAAGCTGATCGAGAAGGACTGACATGAATAATGCGGCTGGTAATTCTAATTAGTAGATTCGTTAATCAAATGTTTTAAAGTTTGAAGCTTTATATATTCGTTCCATAAATATCGGATGAAACTTCTTTGAAATTTCAATTATGTCGTATAATTTCTTGATCAGTCGGCTGTTTAATCTGTTATAGGATATCATTGATTTTTTTCAACGTTGATGATTATAAATTCCTTGAAATTGTGTCAGTGGCGTAAGGTATACTCTCGCAAACTCGCATTACCGGAGGTTGGAAGGTTTCGGAGGGGGTCCAAATTCTGACTGACACAAGTGTACCCTTTATAAGATTTGACTTGTGGGGGCGCAAAACCTGGCTTAAAGGGGGCCTTCATATTCCCAGTTACGCCATTGAATTACGTGGATATAATAGAGTGAACCACCATGTTTCTTGGCATCGACTACCAGCCTCAATAAAATACGTAATAAATTTCAAATATTTTAAAAGGTATAATTTTAAATACGGATTATTGTAAATGATTAATAGGTCTTCTGTTGCATTTCCACACTGAATTTCAACTACGACTTCAGAGGTCAGTTTGCAAAAATGCAGACGAAAATGCTTTTTTTAAAAAAATTTTTAACATTACTAGGAAGTTTCGAATATTAAAATAATATTCAAGTTCTTGAAAATTATAATATTTTAAACACAGAAAAAAATTTCCTTTATGGATTGTTTAATTTTCTTAATTTTACGGAGCATTTATTAAAATTTTTACCATTTTTTAAAGTACTTCCATACTAGATATTAAAATGGAATGTAATATTTATATTAGCCAGATATTTGACTGTCCGCATTATTCTTGAATACAATAATAATCGTATCAAAATTAATATTTAAATTTAAAATTTTGAAATTTGCGAATTACAAAACCATACATTCGAGAGAAAAAATGAATACAAAGAAATATCTATATTTAGCTCGTTATGAATGAAAGTTAATTTACAAAACCGTTATTGTTCCAGATTGTGCAGATATTTTATATAACAATATTTTAAAATATCTGGTTTCAGTTAAAATTTATTTTTAAAGAGGAAAACCTTTTAAGAATTCCTTGAAGATATTTTTAAGCCAAAAGCCAATGTGTAACTTTATTCTTCGATGCATTTAAAAATATTGTCAAATAAAAAATATTGTGCACAAAGCATGTTTGTTTCAGTACTTTTGCTTTTCTGTTTTTTGCCTTGCTTTTATTATACAATAACTCTACATTTCAGACACGTGGAGAAATCCTAATACATATAGTATTCCATTTAAAATTTAAAATAGCTGGCAAATGTAACTGTAATTGGTTGGTAGTTCTATGTTGAAAAATTAAATCAAGTTGAAAATTCTGAACAAAAGAAGCAACTTATTTACTATACATCGTTGTATAAGAAAGAATGTTACTGAAGTTACGTCATACAACTTTCAACTGATTAAATGCATACAACTTTTACTTCCCCAAAGGATTTATTTACTCTTTAATTAAACCATAATTTAAAAAGTTTTTGTACAAGAATTAAGAGAAATGTAGATAAATGTTGAAAAGAAATTGCAATCTAATTATAATTATTTTATTATAATTCAGCTCGAGTTATTTCAGGTATCCGACTACGGTTGGAATCGAGATTTTAAAAAAGAGCATAAATAGATAATTTTCATGATATTTAGCGTCAATTAGATTAGAATACATCAGTGCTTCTCAAACTTTCTATACTTGCTACCCAATTTTCAATCATAATTTTCATCACGCCCCCCTCTATGCAATAAAAATGTAATGAATTCAATAATAATATACTTTGACATCGTGTACACAGAACGACTTTAATAATAAACCGTACAAATTATCAAGATAAAATATTAATCTTTGTATTTAATTTTGTGATATGCCCATAGGGTCACTGGTAATTATTAAACTTGTTCTTAACTTCGTACAGATAAATTAATTTTGAAACACATTGTGCCGTACTGATACAATTCTAAGTGTACTATATCAGTGTAAATGTGTAATTTATTTTTTATTATATCAGAATGTATTTTGTTTTGCTTACTTTCAGTAAATTAATATTTTTTAAAAATAATCTTTTGGTTTCGATTTTTCGATATTCACGCACCCCCCTTGTAGGGTTATCACGTTCCCCTAGGGGGGGCGCCCCATAGTTTGAGAAACACTGGAATACATGTATAAAATTCGTTTAAGGACATTATGACAACAAAAAATTATTTAAATACAATATTCTGGCAAAAAACTAACTTAGAATAACCATTTTTCAAAATTTTCTTTCTTTATAAAAAGTGTTTCTATAATAATACTATTTTGTGTGTGTGTGTGTGCTTATATAAAGTAAAGACTTCTCCAGAGAGCCTGAACTAGGATTTTTGAAAAATTCCCATTATTTTCATAGTTACCACCCATTGAAATAATTATCAGTGTTTTTTTCTTAAAATTTCTCCCCTCTGTCGTAGTAAAATATAGATAAATCCATTTCTAAGCTATATATTTCAAAAATTTTAGTTCAACCTTTGTACAGAGATTATACATATACACAGGCAAAATATTATTATAATAGGCGCATTCTTCATAAAAGGAGAATGTTTTTAAAATTGGTCATTCTATGTTCATTTTCTGTCAAAATATTGTACTAAAATAATTTTTTACTGTAATAACATTCTTATAACAATATAATATACGTTTTCTACCTTAAGTGCCACTAAATATCAGAAATATTACCCATTTATAAGCTTTTGCACAATCTCGGTTCCGAACGTAGTCGGATACCTCAAGGTATCCGACTACGTTCTGAACCGTGATTTTGCAAAAGCGTATAAAAGTATAATAATTATGATATTTAGTGTCACTTAGATTAGAAAATGTATAAAAAATTGTTTTAGGAATAGCTTCTATTATAATAATATTTTGCTTGTATATATCTCAGAACTCTGTACAGAGGGTCAGCTAGAATTTTTGAAATATATAACTTAGGGTTTATTGATGTTTTATGGCAACAGAGGGGAGAGATTTTAAGAAAAACACGCCGTTAAATTATTTCAATGGATTGTAACTCTGAAAATAATGTGAACTTTTCAAAATTATAGTTGAGCCTCTGTACAGAGGTCTGAGCTATATACAGGCAAAATATTATTATAATAGAAGCATTTTTTACAAAAGGAGAACATTTTGAAACAAAAATTATTCTAAGTTAATTTTTTGCCGAAATATTGTATTTAAATAATTTTTTTTGTCAAAATTTCCTTAAAACAATTTTATACAAGTTTTCTAATCTAAGTGATAATAAATATCATGAAAAGTATCCATTTATGCGCTTTTTTAAAATCACGGTTCCGAACGTAGTTGGACATCTTAAGGAAAGTGAATTTTAAATATAAAATTTGCAAAGCCATGTATACTTCTGTAATAAATGCTTGGTCCTATAACGTTAAAGCATAAAAAATTGCTTTAAAAATTATGAGAACGCTTTTATTTTTGTTAGGCTTAGCTGCGCTAACATCAAAACGTTGCAACTAGTCTAATACCAAAATACGGACTGTTGTCAATCCAGTAAACTGAAGAAAGTTACAAAGAAATTACTTCCATATTTACAAGTATAAATATAAATACAATTAGTTTTCATAAAATAAAAAATATAGTAAATTACAAGTGCCTAAATGTAAAATTAGGAAATTTATATTAAAAATTATTAATTTTTCAAATTATAATGTTCTATAATCTCATTACATTTGTGTTTATTAACTCACTTGGCTCGCGTGCAGCCATTAGTTGGCAACGAGAGGAACAGTTGTTTTCCCAACACTCCCATAACAATATAATACAACAAAACTGTTTATATAATATCAAAGGTGTTTGGAAAGCAAATAAATTTGAACATTATACAACTGAATATTTCTGAATCCTTTATTAAATATATCACGAATATTTCACATCGCGGAGCTTCCATTTGCGCTCAAGTGTTTGAACACAATTCCAGTCATTTATAGATGGTTATATCATGCGCTGTCATTAAATATGAATGTTCTAATATAGGGGTCTTTTCAACCCGTGGCCCGCTGAAGACATTTTTGTGTCCCTTCATTTGAATTTGACACAATTTTATAAAAATTGCCATGTGTGCTTTTTGTCACAAAACATGCCATTTTTTCGTGAATCTTGAGATATTTTTTTCACTGATGTGAATGATATCCATTTGTGATAAAATTTTCTGAAAATAATTAGTTTTTCAAAAACTTTATTGAATATTAAGTAATTTTAAAGATAAGAAAATCTGACCAATGTAAAGTATAAAATCTCAGAAATTTTTGGAAAAAAAGTGGACTCTTATCTTTAACAGGTTTGCAAAGTATTTTAATTAAACTTCAATTTGATTTCCATTAGGTAAGATGAATTTGAACAATTTCTAATGTAATTATTAGTTTTTATTCAGTACTTGAGAAAAACAATATGCTCTTTCATCCGAAAACTCAAAATGTTAAGGCTGTAGAATTTTTGAAATCGTTATATTTTAGAGAAAATCCCTCTAATAACAATCATGTTTCTGCATTACTGTGAATCAAGATCTTAATAATTTAAGATATAGATTTCACACATCAAAGTCAGTAAAATATTAATTATTATTTTATGTTAACTAGTTGATGGTGTCAGACGGTTCTTTTAAAATTTTAAAAGAATAGGATGAAACAGTTCCAAAGCAGTTTTGCAGCTTTTGATAAAATACACCTATCGCCTTTTAAAAATATTTAATTATATATATATATATATATATATATATATATATATATATATAATTATATATATATATAATCAACAATTAATTCCAGGAAAGTTTAATAACATATTTAATGAAACAGCACCCATTAAATTAGTAGATTTTACAGCTGTACTTAAAAATTAAAATAATAAAGTAAAATAAAGTAAAATGAATAATAAAGTAAAATAAATAAAATTATTTATTCCTAAAATTAAATATTACGGATTTTTATTAAAAAATGAAAATTAAATCTTTATATCTATAAGCAGAAAAGTTATATGAAAAAATTCAAAGTTCACATTTCAAACTAGAAAACAAATGCCAAGTAAGTTGATCAAGTATAGTTAATATACCCTGTTTTAGCAATAAAAAAAAATACTTCGATAGTTGATCAATTATGGAAGAAGTTCCCTAAATCTTACAATTTTTTTCAGATTTTAAAAATGCCGAAGACAAAAACTTCCCTTCGATACCGTTACCAAGGGAACTAGAAGATAGTATCGACCACCTGTTGCCATGTCAAAAGAATCGTTTATTAGGGGTTTGCTTGCCAGGGTACCATGAAAATTTAATTTATATGTTTGTTGACTCCGCAAAGCCGTGATTTATGCAAGCAGCATAAATTAGTAAGCGTATACTTTATGCTTGATTTAATATATTTCCATAATTTTACAAACTCGTTTGCAGATTTTACAAGCGGGTTGAGGAGAATTTATTTTAGTATTTTGAAGCTGTTGCCAACGTGTTATTTTTATCATTTTTTTCTTTCTGAAATGTGAGATGTAGTCTGAAAAATCCACAGCCGATAAATAGATTAAAAAAATAATTTAAGTTATCGAAATACTCTCGATGCCTCAGAAACAAAAAAACTCATGATGGAATTTTTTTATCAGCTTTTTCATAATTTAATGTATTAATTAATTAATTATACATATATATATATATATAATAATTAAAGTTTCATAAATTATTTTTAGGTCTGAATATATATATCATATAATTTTTATAACTTATATATATATATTAATAATAATATATATATATATATATATATATATATTCAGACTAAATATAATTTATTGAAACTTTATCGCTTCTTTAATTTTTGTTACCTAAAACTTTTAGGAAAACTTTCGGAAAAAGCTCTAAAAATTGTTGATAAAGAATCTGATGTTTTATAGGTTACAGTGGCCAAATACAATTCATGAGTGTACAAAACACAAGAATGTAACCTAACACAAAATATGAAATAAAAATTGAATATTTTAATAAAAAATTAAATATTTTAATAAAAAATTGAGCAGATTTCCTTTCTTATTAAATTAAAAGTTAAAATCCTCATAAAATCGGCATATTTCAATTTGAAAACTAATTTGTTTTCACTATAAACACTGTCAATGAAAATAAACCGAACTGTGATTATCAAGTATTCTGACTAACGATTAAACGATAACGATTAAAAACGATTACATTACGCTTTTGAATTCGCTATTAAAATAAATTATTTATATTCCACTAATTTTAAAATAAATTACTATTTCATTCACTTTTAATATTTCCTGAGATATTAACAAGTCAACAGTATAAGCCACTTACGTTTTGCGGCCTATTTAAATTTTCTTTTTTGTTCAGAGTCAGTTTCTCTAGTCTTGTATTTTATCTCTAAATGAATAAACTTATTTTTCAAAACTGATTTCAATTTTTCTGAATTAATTACAAATATATAAACTACTTTTGAAACAAAAGTTCTGCAATTCCTGTGTATTTCCCATACATATAACAACAAATTTTAAATGTATTACGGTTAGTAACTTAGTCATAATTATACTTGGATCTCATTAATTTACTTTTCATTTGTGCCTTAGAATCAGCATGGGAAATATTGGTAATGTATGTCGTGATTTTGAATCAAAGTAAAGTGATGTAGGCGACTTTTATAAATACTCCTTTCCCGCTTCCAAATTTTAGCACCTCTTACACAAAAGGACTTTGAACTCGAACACTATTACTACACAGAGGTAGCAATAGTAAGGAACTGGAGCTTATTCTTTGTTTAGATTAGGACATTCTACACCACAACCAAGCTACCATGGTCACACAATTATTCACGAAATTAATTATTAGCTGTAACACTGTATATTTAGAGGTCCCTTTCTTTTACAATTAACCGGCAGCCAGACGGCGCTGCTACGCTTTTGGAAAAAAATTCCTTTTCTTCCGAAGAAGTATAGTTCAAGAAAGATTGCCTGCGCACTTGATTGGGAATTAGTTCCCTTTCTCTTCTGTGAGATGTTGCAAATGTGCAGTAAAATGAGTGCTTTATGTAGTCTGTTGTGTTGTGGTGCTTCAGGATTTTAAAATATTATTTGTTCCTATATATATATATATCAGTACGTAGTATTTTACACCAAAATACTAACAACCATGGTGGACTACTTAGTTAAATTGAAATTTTTTCATCACTATCGTAGCAAACATCATATCATTATTCAATATATCAATATTCTTAAATTTAGATTTTTTTATCAAATAAAATACAAAGCAAAAAGTTGAAAAAAAATCCAAAAAGGATTTATCTAAGCAATATAAATATATTTAATACACTCAATCTGTTTTTTTCTTTCAAAGATATATTGAGAAAAATTTGATAAATCCATTTTATCGAAGATATGATTCATCCTCAAAATACAGAAAGATAATACATTTTGGAAAAGGAAAAAGAAAAGAAAAAAGAACTTTACTTCAAAGCAATAAAATTATTGTTTTCAAAGGTTCGATTTTAAGCCCTTCGGTACAGTCATACATTTTACAGCATGTTATCGGAAGCCTTATCGGACCATTTTTTTTCTTTCTGAAGTGAATAAAAATTCCATTAGTGAAAGTTTCCCAACATCTGCAAATGCCGTATGAAAAATAAAATTCACTTTTATGATATAAGAGAGGAAAATATTGAAAATTGGAGTAACATTTAGTTACATCTGATAAGAAGAGCAGAATTTCGAACTATGTCACAAAAAAGAGTTTAATTCCATTACATAAAATGAGAAAGAAGCACTTATTGGATAATTTTCTTTCTTATTGGATTTCTTTATGCATCTGTTTTTTATATTACTAGTTTTAAGATTTAATTTTTGTTCACTGGTTCGTTAATTTTGTTAAAAGTTCTTAAAGTGAATGGATTTTTTGTAATTCGATGATTATTTGAAAAACTGAAAACTATACAGCTTTTCTAACTTAAACCAAAGCTTATAGGTTTTTGCTTTTTTCTTCTAAAGAACTTCATGAAGATAAATTGGAATACATTGGCTGTCTTGCTATTGATGCAAACGTAATTTTTAATTAAACGTAATTTAATAATCTTCCTGTAGTTTATATCGTTTAAATTATTTAATATTGTGAGTATTTTCACTTCATTCTTTTCAAACGTGGATCAGAACTTGTTCGGAAAAAAATTAGCGTTATTTTTAGCAGATATCGAAACATAATGTTGAAATGAATACCTTTGTTGAATGAATATACCTTTAATATAATTTTAAGTAAAACAGTGTAAAAATATTTGACGATTTACATAGAAATATATAGTTAACAAATGTTATATCTCAAAAAGTAAAATTGTAAATCACTTTTATATCACATGCACTCTTAAGAAAATTTATAAAAAAAAAGTGTGTAATATACAATACAAAAAAGATAATTAAGAGAAGTTTAAGTATTTTTTTCTTTCTTTTTTTTTACTTTGATACCAACTGATATAGAGGATTACAGAACATTGTAAATAATATTATGTTCTACAAAATAGCAAATTATTAACTAAAAGCAGAAAGACATACTCAAATGAAAGATAAATTAGTGAGAAACAAGTACTTTTCTAAAATCATTCACAATTCTTTTTTTTTGAATTTTAGTACGATATTAAAGATAAAAGACAAAATTTTCTAGGCTATCTAATATTTTAAAAATTTATTCCCAGTATTAATGGATTATGAACTCAATGAAAAGTTTGAAATAAATCTGTGCACATACATAAAATATTCTTCATTACACATTAAATCAGCAGTATGTTTCCAAAGAAAATATATGTATTTACTTTATAATTGGTATGATAAAAATTTACTGATAGTTCATTGTAAAATAATGCGGTTATAGAAAAATTGCTTATGCTCTACGGTCATCATAAAAGCTTTCCAAATATTTTGACGTAAACATTAGACGTACTAGAAATATTCCAATGACATAAGCCTAATGCAAGCTCAAACTAAATACCAATACCATTTTCCCGCTTTCATCTTCATTAACCCGTTCAAAGATCGAATAGTTTTCAAAGATCTATTCCCCCACTTTCCCTTTCCATTTGTTCGCGGAACGGGAATTTCAGCACCTGAGGAGTGATATTACAACATCTCTCACAGCTTCCATGTGGCTGCGAGGAAATTAATTAATCTCTGACTGACTTCTACATCTCCTCTGAGCATGTTTTAAATGAGGTTATTAATTCATAGCCCGGTTAGCCAAACGTATCTTCATGAATGGGGAGGGGGTGTTAGAATGAATTACGCCCCTAAGCTGTAATGTGCAGAGAAGAGCTTGCTCCTTTTCCGGGATGGTGAGTGGGGGGGGGGATTTGCGTGAGTCCATATTCAGCGAGTAGAAGTTTGTGTTGGAAACTTTATAGTGAACTGCGTGAGGGGGTGGTATTCGTGAACGAAATGTTGTAATTTTTGGTAATTTGAAGCAATGCACGGTGAGTGATGAATTGAAAATTTTAACATTTGATTGATGGTTTCATCTATTCATTAATCTGGGAGAGAAATATTGAACTTTAATTTCAGGCAACACATTTATCTGATTTGATGATGCTTCAACGTAGCACACAGCATTTAAGTAAATTTTAGTATCATTTCCCAATATTGGTCCAATATCTTAAAAATGAATTGTATTTGTTATAGATTTGGTGGCAAACGCTGCGATGGGGCTGCACCGTCGTTATTAACAATGCATTTTACAATTTTTATCCGTCGGTGAAACGACTTCTGAATTGGTTGCCTAGGATCCTCTTCCTAAGGTGCACATTTTGACTTTATATTAAGTGAAATTATTCCAGAAATACATTTGCTATATGATGTGTTAGATCACTGTATCCCTTGATTAGGAATATTTGTTGTGAATAAGAAAACATATAATTCGTCACATTATCATAAACTCCGAACCAAGTGAGTGAGTGAATATTAACGTCGCACTGTTCAGCTACACGAGGGCTTTTGGTGACGGACCACGTAATTTTGAAACAAGGTCAAGTGACGAGGACGACACCTGAGTTGGCACTCCCCTCTCTTAACTACCACACCAACGGGAGGACGTTTGAGCTCTTGACAGATTTAACGTGCATCGCTGCCCTACACGGCGGGTCTTTAGTGGTACTGGGCTCGAACTCATGACATGCCTGCCATGATCCGATACCCTTACCACTGGGCTACCGTTGCCCAAACTCCGAACCAAGGGAGGCTGTTGAGTATTCATTAATACGTTAGGTACTCTAAATTCTAAGTGATGTGTTTTTAGAGGAGGCAGACTCTGATCTCAAAACTCGGCTTGAAGCATATGATTTTACATATTGAACACAGCTGATTTCTTTTAATCTGAACATATAAGGCTTTTAGAAGATAAAGTTTCAGTGGAAACGTAAGAGTCATTATTATTTCTCAAATTAGTACATGTTGAAAAATGTTTTCACTTTTCCAATCTCCGAGTGACAAATCTCATTATATCAACATAACAACCAGGACAGATTTGTCGATTAATATTTAATCTGATTATACACGGTTTATAGGAGGTAAACTTATAGTGGATATATAGTTTTTGCTTAAACTTATAGTTTTTTACATATAGTTTAGTTATTCAGGTAAAAAGGACTTAAAAACAAGTAGTTACAGCATATTGTTGCTTTATTTTTACACGTATCAAATACCTTTCTTCGCCGCGTGGAAACTGTCGTCTTTCGGTACGTGCTGAATATCATATACAAGAGTTGTGTTAGCAAGCAGAGTTTTGTCTTTGTTAATTCTGTACACGGAATACTTGAAAGCAAGTTCTGATGGACTGTCCCTTTGATCTTCGGTGAAAAGAGCACCTGCAAAGAAAATTCCAGAATTATTTGAAAGTAATGGAAAGTTATAACATTAATATTTTTCAACCACAGCTTTTTCAACAAACAGTTCAGTTACCGTACACTTCCCTGAATAAGTTGAGGATATTTTGAACTGCTTTAAAGTTAAAGTAAGTAAGATGTGTCTTATATACGGAACTGTTAATCTAAAAAGAAAAATCGAAACAAAATTATATAAGTTTTCCATTAGACTTATGCAAGCAATTCAATTTTTTAAAATTTTGGGGAACTTTGAATGGAGCTTTAACTCTAGAAGGAACAAGGTCACATAAATCATCCAAAATTAATGTCAGATCAACATTTCCACATAGCTCTTAAAATTTCAATTCACTTATTGCGATGTCTGAATGCACGTGCACATCAAGTAGAGAGTTTTTTTTCCAGGCCATGAAACATAGGTCGAAGATAACTTGCCCTGTAGAAATTTCTCTCCTCGTTCATTTTTCAAACAACAACAAGAAATGGTCCAAAACAGAAGACGAGGAAAGATAATGTATAAGGTAACAAATGAATGGGGGAAAATGTGTGTTAACGTCGGATAGGATTACCAGAAATAAAGCTATTGTCGTTTGCATCTTACACAAAGGGAAATTTTATTGGTAAATATACCCATCTTACCCGCTTAGCAACACTTTTGAAAATTTATGATTTTTTTCCAATTCTGCTTATATACGTGCTTAGAATTTTAACTCCTCTTATACGGATTGGCCTACATTTGAAAATATAAAGTAAATGATAATATTGGTTTCCCATCAGATATTAATGACACAAATATATTAGTTCCCTGTACGATGTTCACTTACAAAAATTTAATTTTTGTCATTTTTTTCCACATTAATAAAACCTTATGATTTATATCAGATATTACTACAGAACCGTAATATATCATCCAATATTTTCAAATATTTTGTGTGTAAAAGAATTACTACTAATACCTACTTAAAAATATAAAAAAAGAATAACCTCAAATGACATTCATCAAAACTTTGTAAACCAAGTCTCTGTTTTACGACGCTTGCCAATCTTCTTTAAACCTTTTCATCACAGACGTAAAAAAAACATCAAAATCTTTAGGATTGTTAAGTCGGTCTTTCTCTTTCCCTGAACTTTTTTTTCCCTCTTCCCTTACGACTTTTTCCCTACTCCCTAAATTAGTCCCGTAATTGAAGAGCGCTGCAACTATGACCAAGAAGAGTTACAGCGGTCAAGCTAATAATCCACTTTGGAAAAGAACACTTATCTCTTAATTGAGTCGGAGAACCCCAGACGCGATTAATTATAAGTTACAGCGAAATTCCCATTAAAGCTGGACATGTTTTTAAGCTTTGTGTTAATTATAGACGTCTCCTGCGACCAGTAGCCGGAGAGGTAACTTTTGTAACGACTCTGAGAAGGCTGTTAATTTGCATTTAAATTAATTATATCATGCAGTTAAATTTATTACTTTGAAAAATAATTTTTAAATATAATTTTGAAATTAATGTCGCTGAAAGAATCTTGATAATTGATGGTTTGAAAATTAGGACTAAGTATATATAATCAGTTAATTTGGAGTTAGTATGTGTAGTATATTAGATGCCTTACAATTTTTTACTTTTTACATTTTGGAATGTAGTGCTATATTTAAGAAAACGGAATATTCATTTATTATATTTTATCGTTTTCTTATTTTTAATTTTCTCATAAATTTGGGATGTCTCTAAATTAAGTAACCATTAACACTAACCAGTGAACATGATTTAATTTTGTAATGTATGTTGATTAGAAAATCAGTTTTGACATTTATCTGCATAGAAATTCGTTTTCTTAATTTTAAATATAAAATTCGTATTAAACATTGTTTTATATAACAATATCTTATTGAATTCTAAAAATAACATCTCGACAGATTTTATTTATATATTTTCTCTAATTGGCAGTTAAGCTTTTACGGCAGTGCTTCTCAAACTTTAATAATTTGTAACCCAATAATCAATCTTAATTTTATAGCACCCCCTTGTATACAATAACAATGTATCGAAATCAATAATTTGACTCTAAGGCTACAACACTACTTTAACCTCTTAAGTGCCAACGACGTATATAAACGTCCTCCTCAACCAAAACGATATTTGCCCGGACGTATATATACGTCTTTTCGAAGGGCGTGTTCTTTCCTGTGCATTGCTGTGCATAAAATTTTTCCGAAGCTTTGGAATGCAATAAAAGGTTCTTAACAGTGTTTCGAAGGATTTACTTTTTCCAGAGGATTTGCTTATTTATCAATTTTCCCCCCACAATTCATTACATTCGCGCGCCTAAGTGAAAAACGGAGGCTTTGGGGAGCGAATCCTTAACTTTTAATCGGCAGGTTAAGGGATTAATTATAAACCGTACAAATTATCAAGATAAATATTAATTTTTGAATATAATTCTTTATATGATAAGCCCATGTTGACACTAGTAATTATAAAACTTGTTCTTAACTTAGTATTGCTAAATTAATTATTAAATACATTGTGCAGTACTGATACATTTATAAGATTATCATGTCTGCGTAAATGTGTATTTTATTTTTTATTATACGGAATGTATTTTGTTTCTTTGCTTTTTTATAAATTAATATATTTTTTAAATAATCTTTTGTTTTTAACTTTTCAATGTGCTCGCACCCCCCTCGTATAGTTATCACGCCCCCAAGGGGGACGCGCTCCACAGTTTGAGAAGCGCTGTTTTACGGACATGGCAAGTCCCAAATGTGAGAGGTTTCATTGGTGGCACCATCTAGTGGCGGCACTCGCGGCTTTTTGACGCTTGAATTTATGTAATTCAGGCTCTCGTTGGATGCTAAATGTTGCCCTGATATTAATTTGCCGAGAGTCCCAGAGCCCAATTGATACTCAATTGATCTTTTGTATTCCACATAATCATATGACATGCATTCCAATCATTTTTTGTATCCAGAAATTCTATCGACTCCAGCTGGTATCGATTCCGCATATTTGGGCTTTCGGTGCGGGTACGCTACCTCTAAGCCAGGGGTACTCAACCCCTTTTTTCCCGCTGGACCGCATACTAATGGTAAGTATTTCATGCGGGCCGCAACATTCGGATAATGGAAAAAACACATTGTAAAACCAAAGCAATATTGACAAATAAAAAAAAAAATTTTT
>BMAV01008017.1:0-15773 GCA_019973955.1 Trichonephila inaurata madagascariensis
CTTCCTTATATAGTCCTCCGAAGAATCTTCAACCTTCCCCAAACACTCTAGAGGTGTGGTCACTGAAACAAAAGACTCCCTTTGAACTGAAGTCCATCCTTTCACATGATGAACAGCGTCCATTCGGAGGACACAAAAACAATGACCGAATCCTCCGTGTGTGGCGCCCTAAAGAAACACGACCGTCCACCCCCACCCTTATCGTCTGCTAGTAAATAAGTGGCCAGGACTGCAGCAGAAGAAGCAACCCCTTGTGATCAATGGCCTGACAAGAGAATGTGGACTATCCCAGCAAAGAAGGCCACTGTCTCTCTCTCTAGTACGTTAGGAGGCATTTGTTTCTGGATGGGGACCATTTTTTTTCGCCACCGTCTTTTTCTTTTTCATTCTTGTTCTGTTCTTTTTTTCTCTTGTCTTCTGCCGAGAAGAGGAAACATTTGCTAAATGACTCATTGTGGATTTTGGCCCCTTTGTCCAAACACATCGGTTCCTTCACTAATCACCCTCTGGTTGCCAGATAAAGACAGGTTTTCGCCTTCAGTGAGTTCCGGTTCTGTTTTTTTTTTACCCCTTTCTTTTTTTTGCTTTTTGTATATGCCTATGAGCACGTGTCACTTCTTTAACAGTCTTTTAGGCGGAAGGTATAGGATAGTGGCCGCGTGGGTAACGTTATTAACGAGTCTTGTTGGAGAAGATTAAAAGTGTCTCCTTTTAGCAGACAGTTTTTTTTATCTGTCATTTTTGTGCTCCTTTCCATATTACTGTATGAGGCAGAAGTTAGTAAAGATGTTATTCCTCTCACAAAATAGAACTTAGCGTCTGATAAATGATGGAATGCCTCTTCATAAATCATATCCTTTGCAAACGAGAAAAAGTTAAGTAATTGGTCAATTGTTCATGTCAAAGTAAGTGTATGAGTATAATAGAGTGGCCATGATTAATAGAAACTAATAAATGACAGGAATTATAAGAGATTATTGGAAAAATTGTCTACGTTATCACTTTCGGAGCTAGGAAAATTTGTGTTTGGAATTTTTTTTATTTTTTAAATGTCATATATGGTATCTTTTTTTAAATGTAAAATTCAAATTTTCTTTTAATTGTACGAGGGTGGTCTGAAAAGTTTCCGATCTCAACGTGAAGATAGCGGCACTTGTAAAAAAAACTAGTGAATTTCGTTGTTCATCTGTTGACAGTTACTCACTCAAGTTTTAGCCATTTTGGACGCGCAGTTGTTATGAAACAGTCTTCTGAGTGAGTTGATGGGAGTGTTTTTGTGAAAATGGACAAAAACGAGTATTGAGTTGGCATGAAATACTTTTTTAAAAGGCAATAGGCCTACGCAGATCAAGGAAGGGTTGGATTTCGTGTATGGGGACTCAGCACCATCATTTACCACAATGAAATTTTGGGCAGCTGAATTTAAACGTTGACGTAAGAGTTTGAAAGACGTTGAACGTTCGAGACGTCCAAATACTGCAACTACCGACGAAAACATCTCTAAAGTTCACCGAAAGATGCTAGACGACCGCCGAATTAAAGTGAGAGAGATAGCAAAATTATGAACATGTTAAAAGAACGTGTTTGTCACATATTAAATCAACACATTTAGGCTTGAGAAAGCTGTCCGCGCATTGGGGGCCGCGTTTGCTCACGTTAGACCAAAAACGTGTTCGAATGAACATTTCAAACTGTAGATGAAACTTGGATACACCATTATACGCCCGAAACAAAAATACAGTCCAAGGAATGAACTGCAAAGGGGGGAACCAGCTCCAATGAAAGTAAAAACTGTTTTTTCGGCTGGAAAATTGATAGCAACTGTTTTTTGGGGTAGCCATGTAGTTATTTTAATCGATTATCTTCAAAAAGGAAAACCCCTTAAAGGAACATACTAAGCATCATTACTTGACAAGCTGAAGGCAGATTTACAGAAAAAGAAAATCCTGTTTCACCCAGACAACGCACCGTCTCACACCTCAGCGGTTGCCATGGCAAAAATCCACGAATTGCGGTTTTAATTGCTTGATCATCCGTCGTACTCACTAGATCTAGCCCCAAGAAACTTCGTTTTGTTCCCTCATTTAAAAATTGCGCTCGGAGGGCAGATATTTTCTTTAAATGGAGAGGCAATCACCTTCGAGAACAATTATTTTGTAGAGAAAAATGCAGAGTACTATTTGGACGGGTTGCAGAAATAGAAGCATTGCTGGGAGAAGTGTGTAGTTACAAGGAGACTATGTTGAAAAATTTAAAAAAAAATCGGAAAAAGTGTCTTGAATCTTTGTTAGGTCAGAAACTTTTCAGACCACCCTCGTATGATGGTCTCTGTAAGGTAGGTCTTATGACAGATTTGGCTGGACGTGGCGCTGTTATTTTAATAACAAAAAAAAGAACTTCGAAAGAGATGAAAGATAGAATGGGACTTATATGTATTGGAAAACTTAGTGCTGAAACTATATGTTACATTAGTATAAGCTATATTTTCTTAAATCTTTTGTCCTAATAAAGATATGCCCAGTTAAAATGTTAGAGTTTATTTATTTGTTTCATGATAAATAACATTGAAGCTGAGAAATTTATTATCTCTTTAATTTTAACTTACAACCCATGACGAAATATTCAGGTTCTTTTTTTTCTATTTATCGAACAAAAGTTTGCTTAGATTCATTTTTTTAAACAAAATTACAGTTTCTACAGATTAAGATTCTTTAAGTTTCGTTTATGCAAGTGCAATAACTGAGCAACGTTAACAAAATAATTTTGAAAGTTAGGGGTATGAAATTATAATAGGCCAAATACTTCCAAAAATTAAAAAGCTTGTTCCCGCGATATGATGTTAATTATGAAAATGTTTACTTCAAATATTTATTTTCTGATGAATAATCAGTTTTTAGAGAACTTCTACAAAAAGGGCATAATGATAATGGAATTTATAAAAAGACTTGAATAAAATGAAGTTTATTTTAATATTCTAATATTTTCAATTGCTTTAAAATAACAGAGTAATCAAACTTGATTTAATAATCAATAAACTTTAAGTTTGATATTGAAAAACAACAACAATGTTAAGGGATGTGGAAAATCTTGTTAATAGTCAGAAATCAGAGAAATTCTTAGAACTGCTCTCCTTTCATATTAAAAATCAATTATTATTTATGAGCTTATTTTTTCAACTTTTCTCTCGAGTGAAAAAAGATGAAGCTGGTCATAGAATTTAAATAATTCTTTAGTTGCAGTAAATTTAACAGAAAGATCAGCTTTTTTATCAATTTCCTTGATGATTCCAACTAACTAAGCTAAGCATAAAATTGTTTATCTTAAGTTCATAGTTTTCTCGGAAAAGCTATTTTTGTGAGGAGGATATATTACTATAGAAATATACATGCATGTAAAAATTGCTTGTATTTTCTTAGATCTCATTTTCGGATTTTTTCAGAAATGGTGGCATTATTGATTCTATCCTTTTATTTTTATATAAAATGCAAATTCCATGAAATAAAGTAATGCAATACCTGGAAGATATTGCATTGTTTACAGCTTTTTATAAAATTTTATTCGTCTAGAAAATTTTCAAGTATTCAAAATGAATTTGTTAAAAAATAAAAATAGCTGTTCTTAGAAAACCTTTTTTTAAAAATGAAATATATAAAAAATACTTATTTATTTTTACAAAACTATGGAACTTATAAAAATATCAGTAGGTAATTATTCGAAAAATGTCTTGAAATATTACAACTGAGACTATTTTACAAACGATTAAAAAATTGAAAATATTTCGTATAGAATATAATTCACTGCACAAAAAGATGAACATAAAAGCAAACAAACGGGAAAATAAAATTCGTAAATATTGAATCTTAAGTTTTAATGACAGCTGTAATTATAATTAAATATTTGAATCTTGTTAAATCAATTGCTGTTTTCTGTAAGGAAAGTTATTATATGAGTAGTTTTTAAATTAATATTTCTACTTAAATTCTATGACTGTATATTATGATTTATGTATTACATTTCAAATTTACATACCGTGTAGGGGCGTGATGCACATTAAATCTGTCAAGAGCTCAAATGTCCTCCCATTGGTGTGCTGTGGTAGTTAGGAGAGAGGAGTGACAGCTCAGGTGTCGTCCTCGTCACTTGACCATGGTGGAAAATAAGGAGGTCCGTCGACAAAAGCCCTCGTGTAGCTGAACAGTGCGATGTTAATTTTCACTCACTCAAAATTACATATGCCAATACTTATATGTTTGTAAATGGACTTACAGGATAATATTCTTATGTCAATCAACAAGCTCTTAGAGTTTTCATCTTAATAAAATAAACATACGTTTTTTGTATTGAAATCTATGAGCCGCAATGACAGTCTGAGATATAACCGATATATATATATATATATATATATATATATATTATGAATCCCTCACCCTTCTCGTGTCAGTTGGGGTAAACTTCATACCAGGAAAACTCAACCCACCTTCCGCATAAGAACTTTGACTTCTACTTTCACCGGACTTAAAAAAGACATGTGTACTAACAACTCACTCGCTGCTGATCAAAGCTGAAAGAGATCTCGTCTTGTCATGGCTTGGAGTACAGACGATTTTGCTGAAACTTGGAATAAAATATAATATGATAAACGGCTGCACATAGCATTTCCCTGTCAATCTTTAAGAATTACTCCAATACATGATATATATATATATATATATATATATATATGTATGTGTGTGTATGTATATTATATATATCATATTACATATATATATGTATGTATATTATTTATATATATAGTATAATAAAGTAAAAGTGAAGAAGTACTAGAACCTACAGTGCTAAAGAAGGAAGAAAATGGAATTCACCAGACACAACATGTGTAGATACAAAAAAGTCTTTGGACTAAACTGGAGACATATAATGATTTCTCAAGCTGTCGTTGAATTAGGCCAGTGATTTAGGGTTAGCAATACTTTATGGATCCGACCTTCCCCGTACAGCAGAAATCTTCGACGTATATATATATATGAAGTAGGATTCAAAAGTTCCAGGAATGAGTCTGTAACTTAAAAAGTATTACCAATTAAATTGCTGAAACACGTTCTTCTTTGAAATAAGCCCCTTCAGCAACAACACGCGTATTTCATCGCTTGTAAAAGTATTTGAAAAATTTCTGTAGTCCATTTTTAGCCATGTCCTTTAATTAAGCCTGTGATGCACTTTTAAATTCATCTGCCGAATGGAATCGACGTCCCTGATAGCGTCGTGCCTTTTCAGGAATTATTCTAAAGTAACAGAAGACTAAATCAGAGAAGTAGCAAGAATGTGGCAAAAGAATTGTTTTCGTTTTCGCCCAGACGTTATTTGAAGCTTGTTCTTACATACCACCGCAGAAACCTTTTCAAAGTCTTCATTGGTGTGAGAGGTCTGTGGACGTCCAGAGAGTTCCATGTCTTAAGAACTTCCCCTGCTTTCCCTGAAACGTCGATGCCACTCAAAATCCTGCCTTTGAATAATGTATCACTGTTGTACATATGCCCCAACATTTAGCCAGTCTCCGTAGCATTCTACCAAATTTGATATTCATTCTCTAATGTACAAACGTCATTTCCAAATTTAATATTCATTCTCTAATGTACAAACGTCATTTCTTTCAATCGCCGGTTGTTAAATGTATTCTCTTACAAAGTACAATGGTCGCGGTGAGTCACCGACCATTTGACTTAGGAAAAATCACTTTTAAAAATGGGAAAAAACGCAGTAACTCAGAACCGTTATTGTAATCACTCTACTGCAAAATGTTTTCACGTTATAGGCTCAGTCCGCGAACTTTTGAACCCTACACCGTATAATGCAAAATCATTGTCCCCCGTCGATGGAGTCATTAATGAATAGTTTCAAAATGACGATTGTTCTGGAACGCTTGACGATGCAATGGATAATCGAGAGACATATCTCTCCACAGGATCAACCAGATATTAAGAGAAACAAGCCTTAATACAGAAAAAGAAGCCAAAAACAATTGTATGGGAAATTTTATTCTTCGAAATGGAATGAAGGACATGAAATGATGATTCAGGCCAGCAAATTGGTTGCATATAATTGACAAAAAACTGGTTGCTTAGAACGAATACAGAATATTTAATATGGTTTGTGTTCCCACCCGAACTGCAAAAATTACCGCAAACCTGTTTAGCACGGAGAGGATGAGATTATCAAAGAGATTTACAGAAGTACTGACCTTCTCTTCTAGGAGTGCAATCTTTATGTCCCGGACTGTAAACGAAGACAATGATCTGGCTTAATGCGTCATACGAATTAGATCCAAGTGTGCTAGATAATATTTAGGTCAGATCATGCTGGCGACTTCATTCGCTGTATTGTTTCAACTTCAAAAAAGTTCTCTACATGATGAGCTGTATGATTTCTAGCATCATCCCTCCATTAAAAGAAGGGATCTCGTTTGCATACGTTTGAGCCATCAAATTACCATTGCAAATGATATGCAGGTTAGTACATCCACCTATACTGATACCAACCCCTGCCATCAAACCACCTAGTCTGTAATATGATCTTTCCTGAACGAATTTTTCTTTATTTCAATTGCCCCTTTCTCGCCATACTAAAACAGGTCTGTTGTCATACTCTAAATTGAATCCAGACTCGTCTACAAACAGCCCTTGACTCCAATCACTTTGCATCCAATCTCGATGTTTAGCAGCACCATTTTTTCATGCCTCAAGGTATCCTGCTGCCCATGAATATAATGAAAACACACTATTGGCCTACATACATACAGGCCATCCGCATTAAACCCATTTGGGAATGTTTGGCTTGAGACCTTCGTCATGTTGCCAAAAGAAACTGTCTTTGAATCAGCCTCGAATTCGTTTTTCTGCCTCGAAGAACTGTTTAGATGATATATCGGTCTGTAATTGCTGTGGTAACCCGTGGACAACCTTGTACTTGTTGACATTGAACATACTCTGTTTCGAAGAATCGATTCCACAGTCTTACAGTGACACTTCAACAATATCCGCTACATTTCTGTGTGTTTGCCGGGATTCCTGTCTCCTGATAATACAGCAAGCTATAAATTCGAGTAGAGCACGATTTTGTGACATTTTCCAGTCTACGTTTTTCAAAAGAATAACCTAAAAAATGAATTTCACCTCTGAGACAACGTAAAACAACAACTTTTACGAAATCACTATTTCTGCGCATTTCCTTTTTCTAGGTTTTGAACTCATGCATGCTGATTTGCGTATGAAGTTATCTTCTTGTTTGTGCTACATTTTAAACTTTAGATGTTTAGTTTTACGTTAGTTAGCAGAATAAATATTAGCGAAATTTCAATAAATCCATGTGATCCTATTATTTTTTGAGTAGTTTAAAATTAACTTTTTTGTTTGAAGTTTATTTATTTAAAATAAATTGAAGAGAAGATTAATATCTTTAAAGTGGTATCACTGTAATCATTCAGCAATTTAAAGAGTAAAATGGCTGATCATGCCACCTATAGAGAAGTAAAGAGTACTGGGAATGCATGCTAAATTTTCAAATCACATCAAATGCATGTGTGATAGAGTGGGAACACTTTAAAAGGTATCAATCGCATCATGAATGCCTCTCAAAGTTATGACTGTCAATCTTGCCATATACGGTGCCCTGTTGCATGGGCTGAAAAAGAATATAAAGAACCACTGGTGTGGCATGCTGTTCAGCTGGGTTATCATCTTGCGTGATAATATTCGTCTCCATGGGGTTGTGGCGTGAAAATCATTGTTATGGCAATTTCACCGGAAAGTCCTCGGAGATTCCCCCTTACAGCCCGGACCTCTCACCGTGTTAATGACCAGACCTTCGGACCACAACAGAAAGCTCTGAATGGACTGATATTTGTCAATTTTAATGAGAATCAAGCTGTTGTTGGAAATTGGTTTCACTGCCAACACTGAATCTTCTTCACCCAAGGCATCCCTCATGTCGTGGATCGCTGGGACACTGGTCACAACAGTGCTTCTCAAACTTTCAATATTGATGACCCAATTTTCAATCATAATTTTCCTCGCGCCCGCTTCATACAATATCAATGTATTGAATGCAATAATAATGTACTTTGACGTTAAAGCTATAACATGATTTTAAACATAAACTGTATTAGTTATCAATATAAGTATGAAAAATTTTGTGTATAATATTGCATATGACAAACCTATGGTTGTCACTAGTAATTTTTAAACTTGTTCTTAACTTAGTATTGAGAAATTAGTTATCAAATACATTGTAAAGTACTAATACATTTATAAGTATATTATATCAGTGTAAATGTGTATTTCATTTTTTATTATATCAGAATGTATTTTGTTTGGCTACCTTTCAGTAAATTAGTAATTTGTTAAATCTTTTATTTTCGACTCTACAAAATGCTCGCGCCCCCCTCGTAGGTTCATTAGGCCCCCTTAGAGAGGCGCGCCCCACAGTTTGAGAAACTCTGACCTACGAGGTGACTTTGTCTAGTCTATCTTACGTATGCATTACTTCTTTCCTTTGTATACTAATTTACATTAATAGTATTAAACCATTTATCAAACTGACTGTAGTATCACTTTCATTTGGGCTACACTTATATTATTCATTTTACAAATGCGACGAAATTTCAAATTACAGAAAACCGAAGAATTGTATTTAAAAAAAAAAATTCACAAGTTGTATAGTTCCATGAAGTAATACTGAATATAAAAGCATCTTCCTAAGAAAAACATTTTTGTTATGTAATTAAGTACTACTTGGTTTGCTTTCACAATTGGCTATCATCTCTGGAATTAGCAATTCTGAATTGCTGACCGTTTAATGGGGATTCAAGCTAATTTCTTCTCTTTAAATATTTGTTATTTAAAATGAAGTTTTTGTATCGCAAGTAATTTTCTAACTTATTAAACAAATCTAATGAATAAAATTTTGTTCTGAAATTTTGAAATAATCATTTATAGATTACAAAAGTACAGATTTGGATTTGGTATTTATTTATCTATTTTTTAATTTCCTCCAACAAGTAAGATTATTTCATAATATATTTTTATCATTCTTTTTTCAATGTTTCATCTGAATTTTATATCCAGGATTGTGAATAACTTTTATTTTATTTTACATTTTTTAAATTACATGTATGTAGAGAGAGAGAATAAAAATTACGTTACAGTATTAAGCTTCATTTTCCAGTTGAGTAATTAAAACTTTTTCCGGCATGAAGCATTGTTAAGGATTTAGATGTGTTTGGTATTAAATATTTAAATATAATACATATGATTTTTAAAAGATGCACAAAAAATTTTAATTATTATTTCCCATAAAAACTTATCAAAAGGTTTCTTATCAAACTTATTCCACTTCAAAAACATGTCAGCAAAATCATATATTCCAGTTTTTAAAAAAAAAATAACACCGCTTGAAGTACCACAATCTTTTACTGTAATTATGTGAACTTTGTTTTTCACAGAGCAGCTATTACTTATCAGGCTTATCAATCTTTCGACTAATCATACTCCTTTAAAATTAAAAACATGATACACTGTACCAGAACTGTAATATTAAAAACACAGTAACGAGCTTCTATCACGCTTTTCTGCAAATCCAATCTCATTTCACGCTACCCTTCTTCAGCACCTTTTTTGAACCCATTCTTTTAAGACCTTTCATTTCCAGAGACATATTCATTGTCCATTCCGTCTAAGTATCTCTGCGTCTAATTGGAACTATCACGGAAGTCAACGGCCCATACGAATACTTTATCCCATTTGGCATTTCTCATGAGGCCCATTCGTATTTCTTCTTTTTTTTCTTTTTATTCTTTAGTTTCTTTGTTTCATTGCAGCATTCTGCGCAATGTCATCTTGAGATACATTAAATTGCCGTGACAGGCAGATCTGTTGCTGCCTCATTTCTAGTAAAAATGCGATATTTAATCCTCTTTGACTTCTACTTTCCAAATCATCAACTCTGTTCAAAGAAAATGGAATTCTTTCTCCATTTTTTGACAGCCTCAAATATTTGTTCTCTTTTTTTTCTTAGGGTGTATATGTTTCCTTTTTTTAATGATCACCCTGAAAATCTTTTTAACAGCATCACGCTACATTAAACTAACTGTCGACGGGAAAAAATGAATATGAGTTATGTAGAATGGTACCAAACACAAATCTTTCCACGGTGTATTTATTAGAAGAGTGAAATCAAGAAGAAAAGGCAAGATGTATGAAACACACACACACAATTGCGTAGAGAAGCACAATAAGAAATATCAAATGTAATATTTTCTTTTAGTATTGAGATGGACTGGAAATCTCTGAGATTCATTTTGTATCGTGATAAGAGTTCCTTTCATAAAACTTGACTTTGCACGAAACTTTTCGAATGCAGGAGAGTGAGAAAAAAAATTGGAGTGTTCACCCTTGGAGTATTCGTGTATATCACAACTAGTACCTTATATGAGTCACGCAATGAAAGAATCTACATAAGATTAATATATAAATTTTTAAATCTGGAATATATCTGGGGATTACAGAAAATAACTCATTTGAACTTAATATATATTTAACTGAATTATTATAAACTTATTAAGTCAGCGTTTTTCAAACTATGGTAACTCTATAAAGGGGAGCGAGGATATTGAAAAGTTTAAGACAAAGGATTGTTTTTTTAAAAAAATATTAATTTACTGCAACTATAAAAGCAAAATACATTTTGACATAATATATAAAACATAAAATACATATTTGCACTGATATAATAACCACACTCAGTGGCGCGATAGCCCATGAAGGCCATGGCCTACTGGGCCCAACTCAGTTTATGCGACCTTGGGCCGTGAAGTGCATGAGCAGATGTTCCTGTCAGGTGGTCAGTCTGACGCAAATGAGCAGAATTTATACATTTATTACTAATTTAAGAACAAGTTTAATAATTACAAGTAACTTAATGGGCTTATCATATATAAAATTCAAGACAAAAATTAACACTTATCTTGATAATTTGTATGTTTTTTTATAAATGTCTTAACTATCGATTAAAAGTTACGCAATTCGCTCCCCAATACCACCATTTTCCACGTAGGCGGGAGCGCGTGATGTATGTGGGGGGGAGAGAAAAGGAATACATGAGGAAATCCTCTGAAATAAGTAAATTTCTTGCAAATACGGTCAAGGTCCTTTTATTGCATTCCATATCCTTCTGAATAATTTTATGAATAGCAGTACACAGAAAAGATTGAACTTCACAAAGATGTATGTATACGTCCGGGACAATCAACGCTTTGGTTGAGCGGAATGTTTACATACACAGGTGGCACTTAAGAGGTTAAAGTCACATTGTAGCTTTAGTGTCAAAGTTTCGTATTATTGAATTCAGTATACTGAATTTGTATGGAGGGAGGGTGCGATGAAAATTATGTTTGAATATTGGGTTGAAAATATTGAAAGTTTGAGAAGCACTGTATTAAGTTGATAAAGATATGAGCAATACTTAAAACTGTCTCATTCATACAATTGTTCATATTTTTTCAAAATACCTAAATATAATACTGAATACTGAATAAATTGTTATAAATGTTAAATGGATAAGAATTTTATTTGCCAATAAATAATTTTACAAAAAAAAAAAAAATAAATAAATAAATAAATAAATAAATATTTGAACGATTGAAAAGTTTTTATTAAAACAAAGTAGATTATTTCTAATTCTACAAAGAAAGAGCACAATGCACAAAACGACTTTTTTTGTTTAATTTTTAATTAATTAGAAAAATAAACAATGAAAAATGAAATCGAGAATGAAAAATAAAAATAAATGCTTCACCCACCGTTAACTCTTGGATATTAATATGCTGCAAAATAATGAGCAAATGATTTATTAATAATAATTGGACTTCAATATAAAGTGAAATAATGAAAAATTTAATTAGTTTAATTAGCTATCGATTAAATTATTCCCAAGATAAATGAGTAATTAATTGTTTTAATTCATTCTCAATTATCAATTGAATATTATTTATCACATTTTTCAACAATAGATGTTTAATTTAATTGTCTTTTTACTATATCGTTTTAGAGTATTTTGATTTGGAGAGTTAGATGCTAGCTCTGGCATTTTCATGACACCAATAACCCTCATATTTCTCAGGTAATTTATCAAAAGATACTATGCAGGTAAAATGTCATTACTATCATTTGAACAACAATCAAAAGTACAAAGTTATTGGTTACAAAATGAGAAGGTTATTGTTTAAATAAGTAGAACAAAATATCTCAAGAAAAGAAAGTGTAATTATTTGAATGATGATTGTGTAAATAAACGACAGACATAAACTCGAGTAATTTTTTAGATAAAATGTAATTTTGAAATGACAAAAGTGTGGGTTTGATTCTAATGAAATCTTGATTCATTCACTGTAAATCATGTGGATTAATATGCTATATTATTTTAATATATAATATAATTATTACCTTACCAATGCATGATTACTGCTAGTGTCGATCAAAATTTTTAAAAAAAAGAGAGAAATAATTAGAATGCGAATCACAGTTAAATAAAAACTTTAAATAATAAACATTTGAACTTCTTTATAATTGCTAGATTTTATTAATCAAACAAGATTCTATAATTTTTCTGTTTGGTGCTCAAATTAAGGGGTGATTTCAAACATTTTGCTTGTTCTTTGAATTGTTTAAAAATTTAAACTGCAACTCTCAGTTAGTTTTCTTTTATGCATTTATATTCGGGTAATATTTAAAAAGTGAAATTCCTAATAATAGGTTTGAAAATACGTTTCCCATTTATTATATCGGTTATGACTTTTTTCTCAAGTAATTTCTATATAGTTCTTAATTGCTTCATCATAAAAAGTTTAATATCCAATATATCTTAAATAAAACAATACATATTTAATCGTAATGATATTATGATTTTGTTAGTTTACAATTTTGCAAAATAAGGACTTTAATACACCAGTTATTTCTTGAACAAAGAAAATTCTCAAAAAACTTATTGGAGAGTTTATTTTGTTCATGAAACATAAGTAAGCATTTTTTTTTTTATTTTTTTAATAATAGTAGTAAAATAATTCAATATTTTTAAAATGAGCAGGTTTATAAGAACTAAAATACAACATACACTTGCCTCTGAAAGCTTGAGCACAGTCAGTCATCTTACATATTTATGCTATAATTACTATTAAAATCTCTCTATAGAAAATCAAAATACTTGTCAAATTCTTATTCAAACAACAAAAAAATTCAACTTAATGAGAAAAAAAGAATGACCACAAAATAATCACTAACCGTCCGCGCCAAAAGTCTGCATACACTTACAAAATAGAGCCTTTAAAGATCTCTTATTGTAAAATAATTGCACTAAATCGTGTTTATAAGTAAATATGAGCTTCTTTATTAGGGATTTGAGCTTTATTTAGAATTTCAGATTTGAAATCTTTTGTGAATCCATGACAGGCAACAGAATAGAGATCGATGTATTATTGAAAGAAAAATCATCGTAAATCTTCAGAAAAGGGCGACATTTTAAAAGAAATTGCTGAAATTTTTAATAGGAGAAATTCATTGATTCAAACAGTATTCATAAACTACTAATCAACTAAAATTTTAACGTCCAAGCTAAGATCCGGCCTCTCGTCTGCAGTGTCCCCTCGAGAATCTTGTTTTATAATACACTCTATAAAAATAAATCAAAGACCATAAGCTTCACAAATAGCCATAAGTGTTGCTGAGATATTGCAAAAAAGTGTGACTTTAATTGCAATTCGAAGAAAACTGAAAAAGAATGACTATCATGCTCGAGTTGCACTCAAGAAGCCATTTCATGTTTCGAATGAACACAGCTAAGATAATGACCTTTTCCAAAAAACACCTTTATAGGACACATATTTCTTAGAAAAATGTAATATATTCAATTGAAAGTAATTTTTTTGTAATTTAGCATCAAAAAGCACAAAAATATGCCAGCAAATATTCCTGGACAGATCTTAAGAAGGTTAATCCTTTTTCGACTATCAAACATGAAGGAGGAGGCATAATGTTTGGGGGGAGTTTTGGAAGCCTTTCGGCTGGTAATCTGGAATTTATTGAATCAACAATGTACAAAATTGGTTATTTGAACTTATTGAAGTAAAATATCAGGGCACATGCCAAGAAATTTGCGTTAAGTAATGATTTTTACTTTCAGCGGAAAATTATACCAAGCAAATGACTCACATTGTGAAGTCATTGTGAAGCCATGGCTGTTCTTACATGTCTTAAATCAATTCCGAAAGTCAACCTAGTCCCCAGACCTAAGCACAATATAGCATTTGTGAGATTTACTCGAGTGAGTAATCAGGGAGAACGCAATAATATCTAAGGAAATGCTCAAATCTGTCAGAGTAGAAAAATGGAGCAAAATATATCCACAGATGAAACAACTAATCTAATTAAATCATTGCCAAATATGTTGAGAGAGTCTTAAAAAAACTGAATAACTTAAAAAGTATTAACTTTTAGTTACAATACATTATTATTCTAAAGGTTTATTCCAGTGTACGCACACGATTTGTGTCGTTCTCAAATTATAAATATGTGTATAATTTTATGTATTATTCAGATGATTGTTATTTATACTATTTGAATTTACAACGTTAGATGATTCAATAAAAAGTAGTATTGATTAAGAAAGACGTCATTTAATTAGCGATCTTTGCATGAATATGAAAGATGTGATCACCTGTACTCAGACTTTCGGAGGCAAGTGTATATATTTTTAAGAATATTTGAATGTAGACAATCCATTCAGAGAAAACTCTCTTATCAGACTGATGTAACAATTTTAAGAGTTTGAAATGATATTTTTTAATTCATAAAAATTACTGTTTATTTAAGTTACGAAAAAAACATAGAATTTAAAAATGAGGTAAAAATAAATATGACCAAATTGTTAGAATCCATGTTAAAGGCAGTACGTCAATTGAATGATGACATTTCAACCAAAACCAAATGTTTGCCGTTTCACGCTAAAGTAATAATAATAATTAAAAAATAATAATTTATATTGCTGAAAGAATTTTTTATACAAAATCAATGATTTAAATCCTTATTCTATTATTGAATGTAAAAATATAGGTTTAATTAAGAAAACTTCTAGCTATTTGTTCCTTCAAAATGCCACAGTTGTAGTTTTCCCCGTAAGTGTGTATCTACTTAAAAAGTATATTTCTTTCAAATTTACAAATGTGTCTAAATAACCAAATATATTTTAATGGGATTTTAACAATTACAACAGTCATACTCTAATGAAAGCAATTATTTGCAGTAAAACTTAATATAAGTATTAATTCTGTTCATTGAAGAAAATTTAACAGACTTTATACTGCTTAAATGTCTTTTTAATCTTTGTTATTTTTCCATAATCCTCCACACAATAACAACTTCAGTATAACTTAAAAATGTCTTTTTAGAAGAATAATATTAAGTAATAATCAGAAGAAAATAATAAGAAAAAAATTTATAAAAAATCAAAAACACACACACATCCAAAGCACAGATAAAAATCCAATCCATAATATATTTTTCTTAAGAAAATGTTATATTTTAAACGATGTATTTATTGTTGAAGTGCTTCAACAAATAATAATGAAAACTAAAACATTTAACGGCAAAAATATTTACTTCATACTTGAATTATGTACTAAATAATAATATTTAAAAATCACAAGCACTTCGTATTTCACAAAAACTTTG
>BMAV01008017.1:16134-37619 GCA_019973955.1 Trichonephila inaurata madagascariensis
TAGTAGTTTTGTAGTTTAAATGTATTTATAAAAATACACTTAAAAAATATGTAATTTATGAAAATATGTTGTATTTCTTTCCTGATTTTAAGACAGTATTCTGAGTAAAATTTCTAGTTAATGAAATGAATTCAAAAACACTCATACATAGGTGTTTTGAAATGTGCATTTTTTATTCCTGTTGTCGTTGTTGCTTATGCCACCTGATCGACAATAACATCAGATCAAGATCCACGAAATTCATCGCGGATAAGGGCTAGAGTTGTTTGCCTGTCGTTAGCTAAAAGCACCATGCAGGTGACAGTACGAATTTGCTCGTTTCTACCTCAATTTTGAGGGAAAACACCCTAGGAGTGGTCAGGGGTCTCTCACCTCTCTTCTCCTTCCACCAGCCTCAAGAGAGGACTTGCGACTCGATGGCTAATTAGAGTATTCTCATGCAAAGGAGGGACTATACATTTACAAACATCCATGCCTTCTCCGACATTCTAACCAGAGCCCTACGGCATCGCAGACAGATTTTTATTCCTCCTGACCCCATAGTAAGTTATAAGACTTAGTGATTGCCTACAAAAATGAGCATGTTTGATAAACATTATCAGATTGTTTATTTCTTAAGTGAGGAACCTTAAGGATTCTTAGTTACCAGAAATATTTTTCACAATCTTAGTGCTATATTTTGATGTTAAAATACAGCAATTTAATGATGTTTTAAATTATTCAAATATAATTTTTTAAGAAAATTCAAATAAGTCTTAGGAAAATGACTTTTTTAAATAATTACTATCATTTTATAAAATTTTAATTAAGGGGAAAAATATATTTCCATAAAACCTTACGAATGCATTAACTGAAAATGTGTAGGATTGTTTGCAAATTCAAGAATGTATAATGAATTAAAATTAATATATTTTTATTTTATAGAATTTGAGTTTGGAGAAAATTTTTTAAAATTTGTGGAATCTTTATTTTATCAGGGAATACTTTGATAAATAGTTTTTTCCATAGTTATCATTTAAATTCTGTCACATATGCTGAAGGACTATTATATTATGACACCCTGTTAAGGTCAACTTTCTCCCTTAAGACCCCAACACTCAGCAAGTCATTGACTCGCCTGGTATGGATATGTATATAGGGTGCTGACATATATTTTGAGGTTTCTGGTACAAGCAGGTACCAACTAGTTCAGCAATCTCCTCGTATTGGGAGGTATTAGCATGGTAGCTCGAATTCGGTTTCCAGGTGGAATCGCAAATGTTGTTCGATCGAATTCATGTCGGATGAATTCGAAGGTCAAGACACGGCATGACATGCATCAGAATGTTTCCTGAGAATTCAACCTTTTTGACATGATGCATTATCTTCTGGTAAATCTCATCCCTAGCCGATAACACTGTTGACATGAAGAGCTCCCGATCTACAATAATGTTCTCATTGCGCACAAACTTCAGGGATTATTATAAGGAGAGGATGGGTCATAAACGGTCCCATGAAAATATTACCCCAGCAAAATACTAACGTCCTCACCCTATATCCGGTTAACTACATACTCGAGTGCCAGGAATTCGTTAAATAAATGCGTATTCATAATCACCCTTTAATGCAACTGCCACGGAAACGTTGTAAAGTATTCCCCCGTGAGTGATACCTCACTCCTAAGTTAACTTCGTGATCTAGAGGTGTGAGATTGAATGAAGAACCAGGCATTGCCATGATCTTAAAGTGTCTTTATCAAGATCTTAACTAAAACATTAACAATGATAATATTTATATCATAAACTAAGGTGAGAAAACACACAATACGTATTATCAAATAAGCGCGATCTTAACCACGATTTTTAACTTTCCCCTTCTATTCCTAATCTCTGTTTATATCACTGGTACTAATGGATACTAGAATTATCCTACCTTAATTTCTTGCTTAATCACAATCCGCTCGGGTCCTCAATATCACTGGAATAACTCGTGTGGAATTGGATCCACCTTGACTCAATCGCTTTGTCACGGATAGCTTCACACAATCAACGACGGCTTACCTCTCTTCCTTCAATTCAAGCACTTAAACCAGACTAGAATAATCACTACCCAATAGGTCATACGCTTACACTAAACTTCTGCTATTTAAAAGGTTTCCAATTTGCATATTCACGTTTCGCTTCTGGATTTAGTTGGGAAGAATCTACCTTTTTCGGCCCCGAAGAACCCAAGAGGAGATTTTAGTAGAAAACGCGATGAACCCGTCACAACGTGATTCGGCGATCAAATGACTTCTACCATTATTCTATGGTTCAGCAACGATATTCCATGGCCCATTGAGAAGACGTGATTTGACTCTGTAAGTTCATGCAAAACTGTGTATCGAAACACACCCTATAAGTCACCAGTGTTGTAGCTGCTGGCAAAATTGGCCATTGCAGTCCATCAGCCAGAACAAACAGAGATAACAGTGTCTTATCTTCTTCAAAATCCAGGTGACTTGGCCAACAAACCGCAGGCTACCAAAATATCGTTTCATCGTCTACATGTGTTTTTCCGAAAATACTTACAACTTGTGCACGTGAGCAGCATACAAAATGGTTTTCTTCTGAAATCGATATTTCTATGCGCTGAGCCATAATGGTTTGATTTTTACAGGTATATGGTAATTAAGGTGATTTTCCTATTATGTTGACAAACACTGTAGGTGTAAAAATGTCATGTGCATGATCGCTTTATAGACTAAAGCATCAACCACGCGAGTGCCATGGTTTTGTATTAGAGCGAGCTCATTGCTCTACGTGAGGGGTGGTCATAATGTAATGGCTCTTCGGTGTATACTGTAATTTTCAGCATTATTTGAAATTTGTGGAGATTTTTTACTTTTCTTAAATAACATAAGGAGTTATTTGAGTAATTTTTAACATTTACATTTCTCATTTATATCCTAGCCAGTTTTTAGATTTAGTTACAGACTGACAAATAATAAGAAAGTTAAAGGATTGTTATAGTAATTTATAAACTCAAGTCTTACAGTGTACAAAAACATGCTAAATCCGAAACCGCATCAAATTCTAGGCATTACATCATTATATAAAATTGTATCTTAACACCTAAAAAATGCCATTGCAATGTCTAAAATTATGAAACACATTTTCATAATTTTAAGTATACATATGAATGGAACACAAATAGAAAGAATGATACCCAGACAAAAGTAATATGAATTTCAGTACTTTTGAATATATTTGTAACATTAAGCAAAAAATAATGTTTTATTCAAAAGGGTTTCAACGACAAACCGGTATAGATATAAAAATAAAACTTAAATTAAAAATAATTAAATCCATATAAATTAATATTTTATTTCTAGTAATTGATTTCAAATAGCTCCTAGTATATGAAGTGTAAATTGCAGAAAATGTATAGAAGCGCAAATCACAATTGAGAAAAGTTTAACTCCTAAAAATAATTTGAAATTAGGTAGCATCTGTTGCTTATATTTAAATAACTGATGTCTTGATATTATATACAATTCATAAAATCCTTAAATATATGTATTATTACGTGAACAAAGGTACTTGAATGCAGCTTTTTAGCCTTGTATGTTTCATTTTTTAAATTGTATGATAATCATTTTCTTTTATAATATATTGAAACTTAGAAAAGGAAGGCTAAGGAAAAAGCTAAGAGAGCTTTCTATTCGGAAGACTAAGCTCAAATACCCATAAAGTGATTTGTATGCAAAACAGTAATTAATAGTTTAATTATTCCCCTTTTAATTATTTCAAGGGGAAAAAACTGAAGTTGTTTTATTAATGTGAAGAAAATTTAGATAAATGTTAATTACAGATTGAATATTTTTTATGAAGATAATTTAATCTAAACTGTTTACTATTCATTTTAGGTATGCAGAATTACCAGGAATTACCCGATTACAAAATTTAATAATTCCCAGATAAATGAACAGAAAAGGAAAATTAATATGTCATCATAAAGATAAAATATGAATTTTGGGTTTGGAACATTGTTTTTGTCCAATAGAGAGAGAGAGAGAGAGGAAACTAATGCTGTAATGAAGATGTTTTTGAAATTGTGAACAGAAGTGGAAATGGAGTCGCAGTAGGAAAAAGCATTTTGTGTGCTCTCATTTTCAAAAAATCTGTCAGTAATCACGGTTCAGCGTAAATTTCGTTGAAAATGCCATAGAAGTGCACCGACATCTAAGAGTATAAGAAGATGGTATAAACAATCCAGAAAATTGGATACCTGTGTAAGGGCAAAAATCCAGGGTGACCACGTTGTTTGCCAGAGAATGTTGAAAGAGTGCAAGCGAGACTTTTATAAGGTCCAAAGATCTCTCTTTATACTCTTAGATGTCGGTGCATTTCTATGGTATTTTGAACGAAATTTACGCTGAACCGTGATTACTGACAGATTTTTTACAATCAAGAGCACCCAAAATGCTTTTTCCTACTGCGAAGCCATTTCCACTTCTGTTCACAATTTCAAAAACATCTTCATTACAACATTAGTTTCCTCTATATTGGACAAAAAAACAATGTTACAAACCCAAATTTCATATTTTATCTTTATAATGACATATTAATTTTCATTTTCTGTGTATTCATCAGGGAATTATTAAATTTTGTAATTGGTTCATTCATTCCTGATAACCTTGTATAATGATAGTTCATTCATACATGATCTTTTAAGTACCAAACAAACAAATTCTCAAAATAAACTTCACAAGCATTTAGTAAAACCCGATGAAATTAAATAATTAACAGTATTTCTCTTATTGGAGTCATCATCATATTTCGTAAAATATTTCTTATCATTTATTTACTACTTTATGAAGACAAATCTCAGCACAAACACCATTCACTAAATAACAGATGAACAAACTTCTGAATATTCTAATGATCCCATAAAAAAACTGCGTATCCATAAATAATAAAAATTATACCAATAAATAATTTTATTTATCTATAACTACCACATAAAAACTTTCTATTTAATCATAAAAGTGTAGGTTAATTTTTCTTAAACAGACAGAAGAAGAAAAAAAAATAATAACGTGAAAATATCGCTGATAATAAATGCCTTCATTTACGCTTAATAAAGAAGTCTAAAAATAAATCCGTAGGTTTTAGTATGAGAAGAATAATTACTTCATTGATAAATGCCTCTCATTCTTAATAAAAGCAGCGTTTTTTTTCGTCTCATTAATTTTGGTTTTATCAAGCATAGAACGTTAGCTCTATAATGAACCTTGATTTTTTTTTTTGCAGTCTTAAATACATTTTTTTTTTCTTTTTTTGCATTTTCTTGAAGAGGTAAAAGCAGATCATTAATTCTTTGAAGGATAATCATTCACTAAATTATCGCTCATAGAGATCCAATTTTTCCCAGATGTGAAGTAGAATCAATTTATAACAAATCTTCAGGACGTTTATTAAAATTCGAAGTATTTAATTTTAAAGACAACTCATTTGCTGATACTTCACAACGCAGTTTAATTTATTATAAAGAGTACTGAGGTAGTAATGACCTTACAGTTTGCCAAAATGACTTGCGAAAAATGTTAGAAGCTAGAAAAAAAGTGCAGTAAATGAGCTTTAAATTCATCAAAAATTAACATATTTAATGAAGAGATATATATTAATCTGACACAGTTTCCATATTTTTGCAATTCACTTCACCATTCTAATAAAATAATAAACTTAAAATTATCAAAAAAAGAAAATTGACAAATAATCTATATACTGTTTGGTAAGCCAATAATAGTTTGAATGAAAAAGAAAAAAAAAAATGTTTGATATTTTGAAGGTCAATGGTCAAAGATACCGTATTTACTCGAATCTAAACCTCACTTTTTTCCCAGTGTCAATACTACTGAAAATAGTGTGTGGCTTAGAATCGAAGGGGAAAAAAATCGTCGGATGGATAATTAGGCCAACCAAAAGTTCATGTAAGTATTTAAAAAATTAAAATACTGGTAAAATAACTAATTATTTAATTCTCATTATTTCTCATTTTAAATTTATTTTAGATTCGTAAAATTAGATATCCATAAATCATTTTGCACTATTTTTCACTTTTCACTAAAGTTTCTTCAGATTTTAGGGAGCAGCTTAGAATCGATGGCGGCTTAATTTCGAATAAATACCGTATGTATTTTCTTAAAATATCCAAAAATTTATAAAATTTCGATAGAAAATGTGTTTTTAAATAGATAAACTGATTTCTGCGACAAAAAAAAATCTGTACTTTCTTTATTCATTGAAAATCTTAGAAACTTCTGTAAATATCACATAAAAAAATTGTTATGCAACCTACAAAAATAACCAGGAATACAGTGAATTTTTTTGAAGATAGCATAAAAGGAATTTATTGATATGTGATGTTCAGATTTTTATTATGTGTATATATATATATATATATATATATATATATATATATTCGTATTTAAAACCTAAATTCTTTAAAATGCACTAATTAAGGGTACACGGTACGATTTACGGAAAAAATTTTTAATTTAAGGATTTTTAATATTTTTTTGGTTGCCTCCTATGTATGTATACTATGTTAAGCATATTTTGTGCTCAAAATTTCATAAAAAGCTAGCCATGTAATTTTTTAAGGAAAAAACTTGAAATTTTTGAAGTGATTTTAAAAGGCTACTCCTCCTACAAAAATTGACATACACGCATGAAATTTGATTTACACGTACATCAAGCTATGTATAAAAAAAAGTTGGTATGGGTTTTGCGTTAACGTGATTGGTATTCTTACAATACTTCTTTTTATGAATGTTTATTGAAAATTCCTGAAAAAATGTATAAATTCTGAGTTTAATTATTTTTAAAAAAATAAATATTGCTTTGATTCAAAAATGCATACCAACTTTTGTTACATGTACTATTGGGAATAGGTAAAAACAATTTCAAAGCATTAGGCGCAATAGAAAAAAATCCTTAGTTAGCATTTTAAATGAAGACAAAATAGTTATTTTATCTTTCTGAGATACGGCAGTTTAAAATTTTGATTTGCCCTAGGGTTGTGAATAAAAACGAACGTAAAAGCTATCATATTTCTGCGTTTTTTAAGTTGAGAGCTTTCAAATTTTGTGAGGTTATACAAAAGTATATAAAGAAAAATTTAGGCTAAAAAAATTAAATTTGATTTTTTGACCGATTGTGGTCAATTGAATCGTACTGTGTCCTCTTAAAAACTGTAAATATTCATCACAATTCGTTTTCGAATTTTAAGTAATAACGTTTAGCTGTTGCTTTGCTATAAAAACTTAATTTTTCATCTAAATACGTTTGTCTCTGATAAGAAATTTACATAATCAAAGTATCCAATACCTATGTTACTTTTGTTACTTTTCTAACCAAATAAGAACAAGATATTTTATTTGTATTATTAAACTGCGCACACATTTATAACAATGCTTTTTTTTTTGGCAATTTGCACATGTAACAAAAATGAATTGCTTTGATTTTGTGGTATAGTAAGGGGAAGTATTTTCTCATTTATGTATTATAAGAGAGAGAGAGAGATATACTTTTTCTTTATTTCTTTTAGTTTTACATACTTTTCCAAAAAATAAATTTTAACTAATATTAACTTTAAGTAACAACTTGTCCACTTATTAGTTCTCCATGTATTAATAACTATTATTAAAATGGGTCGAAATAATACATGGATAGTTCTAAACGTTAATATTAATATTCGGATCTAATATATCACCATACATCATTGTAAAATTTAACCACTTTATTCAATAAAAATTGAATTGAAGAAATTTTTGATTACTAATATCTTATTGACCAGGGTTTAGTATAAGCGAAAATCCTCTAATTATGTGGAGAATCTAATCTTAATCAGTAATAAAAATAAGGGTTCACCTACCTTTGTCTCTTAGCTTTGGAATACAGACTCATTGACTTTTATTTAGGGACCGATTCTGTTGAACAGCACTTAACTCGTAAGTTCTAATCTAACTCGTCAATTAACCCTTTATCTACAGTCGGTATGTATAAGTACACCCACTTGTGTTTATATTTAATTCTACAGTTTGTTTTTCGCTGTTTTGTAGTGTCCTTACTATAATGTAATAGTAATAGAGTTATATCTTTTTTCTTTTCAGCAGTTCTTTTTAGTTTAACTTATTTATTTTACTTTTTATTGTTTTATTTTAAAGTTTTTACAAAAATTTTGAATCTGAGCGTGTTTTTTTCTCCACACAATTAAATGAAAAACCTGTTCTTTATTCAAAGATTAACAACATTATAATTTCTTCATGTATTACTGATATTTAACAATAAAAAATTTTTCAAGGAGTTATTATTTCCTTTGCCTTTTCTTAGAATGTCTGGAAAAAAGAAGCTCAGTCTTCAAGAGGCTTTGGATTTGTTACTGAACCTACCATCTGAAAACAAAGATGCACTAACAGATAATTATTCAGATGAAGTTTTCCTAGCAAATAATCTGCTTCAATTGTTGTTAGATTCTTAGGAAGACGATCAAAATACTAAAAAAGACTCAAGAAGCAGTAGTTCATGTTTATAAGATACAGTTTTTTTCTATTCTAAGATGCAATGGTTAAAAAACTTTCAATCGAAACCTCACTGAATGTGTAATGAATTTTTGTGTACTAATGAAAGAAAAACTGTTTCTTTAAATATCATCAAAATAAATTTATGTGTAAAACTTGTTTTTATGTATAAAAAAAAAAGTATCTTAATTTAAAAAAAAAATTATAA
This sequence comes from Trichonephila inaurata madagascariensis, assembly GCA_019973955.1. Taxonomy (NCBI): domain Eukaryota; kingdom Metazoa; phylum Arthropoda; class Arachnida; order Araneae; family Nephilidae; genus Trichonephila; species Trichonephila inaurata. The sequence goes on from BMAV01008017.1 coordinate 24,888, forward strand.
TTTTCAAAAATAAATATTTTGCGCTGTACACTATTAGTGTTCTCTGGTTATTTAGTATTTTGAAAAGTGTTAAAATTCCTTTTAAAAAAGTCCTACGATCATTTTGTATTATGAGAATATTTTAAAGTACCATTTTTTAATTAATTAGCTCTAACGGATTAAATTTCCCAAAGTTGAGTACTTTATTTGTGGATATCTCTTAATTTCGAATGTAGTGAGTCAATTTGTGTACGAAAAAGATTGCAGTAAATCATAATGCGGTAGATTAAAGGTTAATTGCAAATACCTGCCAAACCCTTTTACACAATTATACTCTTAACCGTTTCTTGTAATTTCCCTTTGAGCATTCTCTACATTTTCACTTCACCATTTTTTAAGTAGAAATCCTAAATTACAAAAGTCAAAGCGATGATTGTGTGTGTGATTCCTTGATAATGCGATATTCTTAAATACAACAAACAATTAACACAAAAGGTTTTCTACGACCTTAGTTTTGAAAATGCATTGCGGACGAGCTACGAGTTCTATGTAATAACAATGTATACATTGATTACTATTATTATTAAGTCATTCTTAAATATTGATATAATTTATTCTGTGAAAGATTTAATTTTTATCGATGATACGGTACGAGAATTCTAGGGGCCTGAATATGTAAAAGGTACGTTTCTTTAAGAGGAAGCTTTAGGGGGAAAAATCGCTAATTGATTATGTTTACTTATAATATTGAAAAATTAAAAATAAACGTAGCTTCTTTGTTCAATTCCATAGCAGTTTATTGGAAATCTATGACTTTTTTTTTATTTAAGTTATCCGACTACGTTCGGAACCGCGATTTTAAAAAAGCGCATAAATGGATAATTTTCGTTATATTTAGTGTCATTTAGATTAGAATACATGTATAAAATAGTTTTAAGGATATTTTGACAAAAAAAAGTATTTAAATACAATATTTTGGCAAAAAATTAACTTAGAATAACCTTTTTTCAAAATATTCTCCTTTTGTGAAAAATGCTTCTATTATAATAATATTTTGCCTGTATATAGCTCAGACAACTGTACAGAGGCTGAACTATGATTTTTCAAAAATTCACATTATTTTCAGAGTCACAACCAATTGAAATAATTATCGGCGTTTATTTCTTAAAATTTCTCCGCTTTGTTGTCGTAAGACATAGATAAACCCACTTCTAAGTTATATATTTCAAAATTTCTAGTTGAGCCTCTGTAGAGAGGTCTGAGCTATATACAGGCAAAATATTATTATAATAGAAGTATTTGTCATAAAAGAAGAATATTTTGAAAATGGGTCCTTCTATGTTCATTTTTTGTCAAAATATTGTACTTAAATAATTTTTTATTGTAATACTATTCTTAAAACAACTTTATGTACATTTTCTAATCTAAATGACACTAAATATCATAAATATTATCCATTTATACCCTTTTGCAAAATCACGGTTCCGAACGTAGTCGGATACCTTAAAGCTTTATTCATGATTTCGTTATTGTGAAAACAATGTTCAAGTCGAGTGGGAAGTTATGAATTCATCAAATATTGAAGCCATTACCTGCGTTGGTGATGGTAAAGGTACCTGTCACTCTCAAATAACGTTTCAACTAATTTTGATTCATAATGTCATGACTCATTGCCATTAATCCTGATCGCAATTACATTGTGCATTTCTCCTGTTTTCTCATTTCTTATCCCTTTGGTCCGAACCATACCACATCCATGAGAGTATTCACCTTTAAAAAAACTTAATACCAAAATAGATATTTTCACAAAGTCATCTCCTATCTTTGATCTCTCCTGTCACCTTTAAAACTGATTGACACTCTATTGCACTGACTAAGACACTACTGATGTGGTTGTGGTTGTTTCCAGGAGATGCTTATGGAGGCCTTACATTTCGAGTATTTGAGTGTAGTCCAAGGTACGTCAGAGGTACCTTGACCTGAGACATTGAAGTATCACCCTTTGCAAGGTCATCAGCAATGTCATTATATTTCAAATTCACATGGGATGGAATTCACTGTGTAGATGAATCACGGTGGAACCAGACAGGGTCCTGAGTTTATGAATAATATTTAATAACTTGTGGTCTCCAATTGTTTATATATTGAATAGCCTTTCGACTGTCTGAAAGAAATCAGATTTCGCAAGTCAAATGACGCTCATTAACAGTCTAGAGGCATGTGAATGGCAATCAATTGAGAGCTGAAAACGGAACAGTGATCGGTATTTTATGCAATATTTCCTCATTTCCAAATTTAATGCTCCACTTCCAACGTATTCCTGGAAACGTCCTCCCATTGGTGTGGTGCGATAGTTAGGAGAAGGGGGTGCCAGCTCAGATGTCGTCCACGTCACTTGATCATGGTTCAAAATTACGTGGTCCGTCGCCAAAAGCCCTCGTGCAGCTAAATAGTGCGACGTTAATATTCACTTACTCACACAGCGTATTCCTGATTTTTGATACCGTCTACTGAATTAATACTGTGATACGCATTTAATAAAGTCATTTTTCATGATTTTATTTTATTTTAATAAGAAATTCATGAAAAAAGATTTTCTAGAATTATTTTAAAAAAATATTTTCAAGAAGATAGTATTAGAGAAATATTTTCTACGCTAAGAGTTTTCAAAGTTTTAATACGTACTCCCCGTTGACTTTAAAAATAATCTTAAGCACACAAGTATAGTAAAATATGTAGAAAGCTTTATTCATATTAGTATTCTATCTTATTTTTCTTGTGAAGTTTATACTCTGAATTAAGTATTCATGGATTCCGATTGATCCTACTTTTTACAATGCGAAATAATTTAATTTATGTTTTCTAGAGTATTGTTGAACAAAAATGAAGATTTTCTGCTGTGGGTGGATTAAATAGTTTCGTAATGAGTTGGCGTTTGTATGATAATTGATTTTCATTTGTTGAGATTTGATTTAAATCTAAGAAGACACAACATATTTTAGAAATGTTTTTATTAACCATATTTTCTGATGTATATTAAAAGGGTTTAAATCTACTCTTCATCCATCATCCTTTTAATGAAGGAAATTGCTTGGAAACATACATAATTCTTTGTAATATCTACTATTTCATTGTTTCCGAATCATTATATGTAATAGGTTTATTTATCTCTTGAATACACACACACACACACACACATATATATATATATATCTTAATCTTACCTGATATATTTCTGAAGAAGTAAAAATACACACGGTTGCTAGGAAACTATATAATTATCGGTTTCGACAGTATAAAATGTGTTATTAGTGCTAACTTTCAAGAATTTTGCTAAATATTTACAGGATAAATATTTGCGGTACTTTACATTTAATTTTGAGTAAGAACACAACGATTGCAAAGATTATACTTTTTTAAAAAAATATTAAACTTACTGTTTTTTGTTAAAAATATAATTTCTAGGTATAAGGCATATCAATTGAAATTTAGGATTACTAGACATTTATATTTTTTAACATATGGCGAACTCTTTGATTTGTTGATGATAACTTCTCTTTCAGATGAAAAATAGTAAATTTATTTAGTATTATGATTACTGTAAATTCCTGCGTTTAATGCACTTTATAATTTCAAGCCACATTTTTTAATTTGGATTTATATTCGCCGTATAATGTGCACCTCCTTTTTTACGAAGAAATTTGAAATATACGTATGTAGTGCTCTTATGTTTTAATGTCATTTTTCGAGGTATTATCCCAGAATTTTGAAAAAAATAGTATACTTCGAGAATTACAACACTTTGAATTCATAAAGTAAGTTGTATCTTTGAAATAAATAGAAGTCTTATTTACTGTATGTTCCTCTTTTTTTTAAAGCTATCGTTTTTATACAAGGGGTAAAACACGCACCGTAAATTTCGATCTTATTTTTGGTGTTAAAAGTGCGTGCTGTACGCTGGATTTTACGGTAATAGTATTCTATAAAGTAGTTTTTAAACAGTCCGAGAAAAATTGAAATACAATAATTATTTTTTAGTATCATTTTTCTTGTTATGTGAGTTTTAGATGAAAATATCTCTGCTAAATAATTCAGCACCACGCAATCAAATTGCAATCTACCCAAGAATTGTTAATTAATGTAGTGTTATGCAATAAATTGCAATCTATCCGTTCTTTTAAATAGTCCCCCATTATACATTAAAATTGCAATCTAGTTAAACAATTTTAATTTCAATTCTATTTTATGTTATTTATATCAAAAGTGGGATTCTTAAGCGTAAATCTTCTGTTTCATTTAATATTGAGTGAAAGATAATTATTTGTTTCTCTTTCAGATGCAATTATTCTTTTTTACTTTTTTATTCAAAACCTCAAAACTACTCTGGGGCAATCGGGACTTGACTTTCATTTGCATCGTACTTCTTTATCTGTTTCTCATTGGCAATAAACAGTATAACTTTGAATCATGGTCAAGTGACAAGAATGGCACCGGGACGGGCATCCCCTCCAAAACCTTCAACACCACAGTAGTGAGGGGACTTTGAACTTTTGACAGATTTAATGTGCATCAAGCTCTCTACGTTTTCGTGCAACCATGACATCTCGGATATTGCGGCCAACCAAAAAGTGTTGTTACTTGTAGAATGAACCATTCACTATGGATACTTAGACATTTGATTACAAGTATGAGAATAAATATAACAAAACGTGTAATTGATGCCTTAACTGCCGCGTTTGTATTTACCCACCTCTCTCAACCGACGCGTTGATCACCCAGGACGTATATAGGCGTATATATTTTTCTTGTATGCTATCAGTAAAATTAAACTCAAACTCAGTGACGCAACATCCCATGAAGGCCAGGGCCTACTGTTCCTATCCCAGTATACGTGACTACTGGGTTCTGAGGTGCATGAGCAGATGTCCCGATCAGGTGATCAGTCTGAAGTAAGATCCCAGGGTTTAAGTTTCCAAGCAACTTGGTGCTCATTTATCGACCCACTGTAGTAGGAATGAAAGGCTGAGTCGACCTTGCCCAGCCCAGGAATAGAACCCGGATCTGTGGTGTGGAAGCGCGATTCACTACTATTTGACCACTGGGCCATATCAGTAAAGTTAATCTTCAGAATTCTTTGAAATGACCTTGACAGTGTTTAAGAAGTATTTACTTTTATCAGAGAAAAATTTTATTTCACCATTTTCTCCCCCTCCCTCTCGCCAAATACACTGTACCACTGAGGAGCGAATCATGACATTTAAGGGGTAAACAAGGAGGACACAGTATACGAATATATTATTTGATCACCACACATGGCGAACCGAGTGGGTGAGGTTTCACCACAGTGAATTTGCTGAAATGGGAAATCATTTAATCACATAGCTATATTATATATATATATATATTACCGCTCGTTCTGTATCTCTAACTCCTTGCTGTTCACCCACTTATGGATAATAAAAATAAATTGTTGACAGAAAATATATCGTAATATGTTTCCTTGATTCATCTTTTCGGATTAAACTTGAAGGATAATTATATTACATCATATGCAACTATACAATAAAGTTAATTGCTACGTATTTTTAAATATATGTCAAATTTAATATAATTCAATTTATTTCTAGTGTTATTAAGGAACACCTAGTAGTCAAATACAAGAGAAGGTTATAAGAACATAGATTAAATTTGTTTTTAGCCCTTGAAGACTTTTTAGTTACGCAATCTTGTTGAAAACAACTAATTTTTCAACTTGTCCAATTGTTAAGATGCAAACAAACTTTGAAAATCTTGCACAAGACATCCCACACCTTTATTTTACTGATTTTGTACTGTTATATTTACTCCAACGAAAATGAAAAACTTTTTCTCCAGTTCCTTCTTTTGTACCGATCGAAGTGGAAACTCAAGCGATTCAAGTAAGCAGACGACGTTAAGATTTTTCGAAACATCCCAAACGAAAAAGAAGAGTCGGAAAGAAAAGAATCCACAATAGCAATAATTCGTTCGATTTCAACTGGTCGTCGTTATTGCAGACGTTAAGAGCCCTTTGTTATTGTTTCGACCCGACAAAATGTCGTGTTCTCAGCAGACACCGAGCCTGAAGTGCCTGTTATTGGACCATTGCTTGTCGCAGCTGCAATGAGACACTTGGTTAGGCCTTGTTTTCGATTTTTTTTTTTGTTCGGAAGCAGACGATAGAAAGAAAGTAAAAATAAATAAAATGAAAATCTATTTCTGAAATGTTTTGGCTGCTTGCGTTGATAAGTTACTGGGCTATGCAGTTGCTTTTATTCATTCTATATTTGACTCTCTTTTCAATTCTGATTGATGCAAGTTTCTATCATTTGTTGCACTGCAATATATGAAACAATGAAGAATAACATAAAAAAATAATAACTTGTATAAACTTAAATTACTGAAATTTATGTGTATCATTATATTTTTTCTTTAACATTTTTTTAATTTCTTTTGTCAAATTAAGTTAAACAATATCAATTGGATTGCATAACCATCTACTTCGTATTAACTGATATAATAAAGACTCTTTTAAAAAATGAGTTGTATTAATTAAGGTAAATGAGTTGGAATATTTTAAATTTCACTTGGTAATTAAATTGACACATATACTGTGTTTCCAATATTAGTATCATTATAATAAAATTACCACTTGACTGTTTTGCTAATAGAGATAATATTAATAATTCCTAATATTACAAATATTTAACTATCTTGTTAGTCTCATTCTCATATTTTATTATGATTAAATGTAAATAAATACTTCAGACGACTAATTTATATTTATAAGGATTATATTTTTAGTTTTCTAGAATATATAAATATAAACTTGTTGAATCTATTGTGAAGTTCTCTGTTTTTTTAAATAGTTCATATACCTTCGTATTGAACCAAATAGTGTCTTGCTGTGGTTGCTTCACTATAACAGTGTCTTCAGGTACAGAATATTATAACTATGTTTCCTCTGATCTTACTTTTTTCCGAATACAGTTCATATTAATACCATGCAAAATGAAAAAAAAAAATAAATAAATAAAAGTATGAAAAAAATCTATTGCATAACTTTAAAAAAATAAAGAAAAAATACAAAACAGAAATTCAATCAAACTTTTGATCTAGTTCCCAAATTCTGAACAAACAAAAAATTACTATCAATTTTCTAAAATAACTTCACAGAATACTTTTGAAATACAACGAATTAGTGCTTGTTATCTATTTCAGAGGTTATAGTTTAAAATTCAGTTTATTTTGTAACAGTCACTACGTTTTTCCACCCAGTTAAATTTTTAAATTGCTAGAAGTATTTTTGTTTTCTTTTATAAAAACATATTATCTTTCAAATTAAATTTTATTTGTCCGATTAAGAATTTTTTTAATACGTATATGTTTTTGAATACGTAGCTGAATTTAACATGTAACATCTATTATCTTTATATGTAAAAAATCAAGCATTCCATACCGTAATTTATATTCATTATCAGGTGACGAAGTTGATACCTGAAAAGATACCTAATTTTTCTTATTTCATGTCCCATGAGAGTTTTGAGGTTTAGTTCTACTTCTTCTGCTTCAATGGCTCAACCACCCTGGATGGGCCCTGGCCTTCTCCAGAAGTTTTCTCCAGACATATGTACTTTTGGCAACTGTTTTTCAGTTCTTGATCCTTAAAATATTTAGGTCTTTTCGACACAGTCAATCCATCTTAACGGAGGTCTACCCCGAGATCTATTTCCCATGGGCTTTGCCAGAAAGATTTTTTTGCAGCAACGATCTTAATTCATTATAGCCAGATGACAAGCTTATCAAAGTCTGTAATTTCACAAATTTTACAACATCAGGTTGCTTGTAAATTTTGTAGAGTTCTAAGTTAGATCTTCTCCATGATCCATTCACTTTGATCCCACCAATAATACAGCGTGTGATCTTTCTCTCGAAAATTCCCGAAGCTTCCTCCTCACGTTAAGTCAAAGGTAGAGTTTCTGATGCATAAGTCAAGACGGTGGAGGGGCTTCAGCGGATGTGGTTAGAGCGGACACATAACATTTCGTGGTCTGAGTGGATACTTTGAAACTCACATTTTCTTTCCCATCTCTCTCTTATTGAATTACAATAAAAAATACAATTTTGCCAATCAAATTTAATTATTATATTAAATTGTTAAGATATTACAGTGCGAATACATTTTAAACATAGCTAAATGTAATAAAAAATAAAAACTTTCAGAGAAATATTTAAAAATTAATATTAACAGTATAATGAAGGGTATGAACAAATTTCGGGAATTTTGTATTTTAGTGTCAAATAAATATTAGAATAGAGGTGCAATTACCATAAAATTAATTATTTTCATTAATGTAAGTAAAGATAAATACTAGAAGTAAAATATATGAAACACACATATACATGTAAATACAAGAAAAATAAATACAAGTAAATAAATACTAAACTTTATTATAAAGGCATAAATGTCATTTACCATTGGATTTAGTCCAACCTCAATACAAAACTTAAAGATTTTAGGCATTTTTCTAAATTGATGTTTCGTATTCTTTTAGGATGATTTCGATTCTTTCATACAATGTTACATGTGCTTTTTTTCTTTTTATTCCAATGGTAAATGATATTAAAGCCTTTATAATAAAAAGGTTAGTTAGTATTTATTTTTCTTTTATTTACTTGTATCTTGTATTTTACGTCTAGTATTTATCTTTACTTATATTAATGAAACTAATTAATTTTATGGTAATTGCACCTTTTCTATTATTTATTTGACTATAAAATACAAAATCCTCAAAATTTATTCATACCCTTCATTATACTGTTAATATTATTTTTTTTAAATATTTCTCTGAAAGTTTTTATTTTTTAATTACATTTCGCTATGTTTAACATGTATTCGCACTGTAATATCTTAATAATTTAATATAAATAATTATATTTAATTAGCAAAAATGTATTTATTCGTGTAATTTGATAATCGAATATGTTCTAAGATAGGAAAAAAAAGTGTCCGCTCTAAAAAGGATAACTTTCAAAGTGTCCGCTCTAACCACGTCCGCTGAAGCCTCGCAACCGTCAGGACAGATCTTATAGGATTTTTGTAAAGAAGCAATTTAGTTCTCTTAATTAGAAAACTAGATTTTAAATAACTCTTCAAATCATAAAAACATACATTTGCAGCAATGATTTTTTTTAGTTCTATTTAATATGCATTAACTCGAATTATTTTCCTCAATGGACTTTTGAAAGAATCAGAATATAATCTCAATTGTTAATGTAATTAATGAATAATACTTTAATATATTATTATTCATCAAAATCATTTATTTCTAATTATAAGAATAAATGTTATAAAAGCTATTCTAAGATTTGTATGTTGTGCGTTTAGCAGATTTCGTGAAATACAGCATATTAAGGACACGCGAATTCTGACCTGTTCAGAGAAATGTCCAAATAATTATCTTATTGATCCATTTAATGTTATTTTTTTTCTGAATTGTGAATATTTTTTTCACCTACATTGATCCTTGCAATACACAATGTAGTGACACGAATTTATTTCTGAATAATCGCAATGTTGTATAACAATAGAATTCTGTCAGAAGCTGTCAAAATAAAACCTTTTTTTAGAGTAAGATACTTGTCAACGATTTAAGCTGCTTTGTGATACAAAACTCTATTGCCTTGTGACATTTAATGTCAATAGCATCACTTTTGTAGGGAGAAAAACCTTCCTTGTACTTTTTTTCAAAATACTAATATTACATTTTTACTTCAAAATGAAATATATTGCAATATTTGTAAATGTAATGAAAGCATCTATTAGATTACTATTCCCAAGTATTAATATACAAAGAAGCAACAAAAGAAACGTACACTTTTATAAATATATGCATGTCCTCACAAAAGGTGTATCACTATTCGATGATTTTAATATTCAGTAACTAAAAAGATGCTAAAATGATAAGCTTGGAAATGCCAATTACTTTTGGTATCAAATTTTGAATCAAAATCTTATACTGAACCTGAGAAGGATAAATATAAAGATCTACGCAAAATAAGACGAATAATCAAACTTATTCCCACGCAATAAATTAGTAAATATATGTTTCATTGTTTCAAATTTTGTTTATTAATGTGTTTTGATTCAGTAGAATTGTATAATTGAATTAATTATCCATAACCAAGATTCTAACTATTTTTTATCATTCTTCTTTGTGTATTACAATATACAGTGGTACTTTTTTTTGATTGACAGTATTTCACATTTTTATCCCTGTACTGCTAATTTTGATGAGAGGCAAACACTGTATCATGTTTTTACTGTAGATTGCCAGGACCGGTAAAAAATCAGTGATAACTACTAGATAGAGTGAATAGAGAGAATTGCTGTTATTTGGAGAAATAGAGTGAATAGAGTGAATTGCTGTAGAATAGATAGCAATAGAGTGAATTGCTGTTATTTAGGGAAAAAATTAATTTTTATTAATCGGAACTTACCTATGCAATTAAGATGTTCTATGGCATGAAAATTAAGAGAAATTTTAAAAATAATAATTTAAAACTTTAATACTGCCACAAAGAAACTGAATTTTTGAAAAAATAAATGAAAAGGTCTAAACTTGGGTTAGTTGATTTTAGGCCCAAAATAAGCATATTTTTCAACAGTATAAATAACCGAAAATGATGATTATGGAGAAATGAGTAGTGAATAGCATAAAGTACATTTAACGTTTCATAACCGCAGTTCACTCTTTCAACGCCATCGAATCAATCTTATCCAAGATTTTTTCGTCTTCCACTTAATCTTGCACTGCAATTTCGTCAGTAGGGTTTTTAAAACTTTAATACTGAAGAAGATGTTAACACTAGAGTGTCCGAGATTTCGATAACCCTTAAAAGCTCTCCGGTGCTGTATCGGCACCGTGATATAACATGTATAAAATAATTGTAATAACCAAACAATTTCGTTCAACAAGGTTTCTTTTTAAGACTTTTTAATATTATTTCATGCAATTTTCATATATTATGACCCATTATATCATAACAAACTGTGACAAAACAAATTACTTAATCTTGTAAAGTGGAATAAAACAATAATATTCATAAACATTAGTATACTAAGCGAACTCGTAATTTTTGTGAGAAGGCTAGTTTTATAATAATTATTTATAATTTTTATACATAATGATTTGTACATACCTCATTTACAAAAAGATATAATGATATTCAGATTTTCCTGAACATTTTCTGTTCATGCAAGAGACGCACATTTTTTTAGTTGCAACTCCATTTCATTCTTTAATTTCACATTTTTTGTCTTGTGGTGAATTTGTAATTCCTTTAAATTCAGGATTCACCTCATTTTTCGAATAAGCAAATGCTATGAAACGGAACACTTTGACACACCGATTTTAGTATAACTGACTCATTTCCGCTGTGAACCCAATAACATTGCAATTAAGATCAGATAAATGTGCGGTATTACTTCCGGAAGTTTGATTTACTAATGCAGCGTTTCTCAAACTGTGGGGAGCGCCCCCTTTGGGGGCATGACAACTCTACAAGGGGGCGCGAGCATATTGAAAAGTTGAAAACTAAAGATTATTCAAAATATTATTGAATTACTGAAAGTAAGCAAACAAAATACTTTCTGACATAATAAAATACAAAATACACATTTAAACTGATATATTACACTTATAAATGTATCAGCGCTACACAATGTATTTTATAATCAATTTAACAATACGAAGTTAAGGACAAGTTTAATAATTACCAGTGACCTCATGGGTCATACATAAAATTATATGCAAAAATTAACACTTATCTTAATGATTTGTACGGTTTATAAAATGAATCCCTTAACTGCCGATTAAAAGTTATGCAATTCGCTTTCCAATGCCAACCGTTTTCCACGTAGGAGCACGTGAGATGTATGGGGGGGGGGGAAAAAAAAGCAAATAATCTGAAATGAGTAAATCCTTCGCAAGCATTGTCAAGGTCCTTTTTTGCATTCTAAAGCCTTCGGAATAATTTTATGGATAGCAGTGCACAGAAAAAATTGTACTTCAGAAAGACGTATATATACGTCCGGAGAAATTAACGCTTTGGATGAGAGAGACGTTTATATACGCCGGTGGCAAGAGATTAAAATCATATTGTAGTTTTAGCATCAAAGTATAGTATTATTGAATTGAATACATTGTTACGGTATGAGGGGGGCGCGATGAAAAATATAATTGAAAATTGGGTCACGAATATTGAAACTTTGAGAAGCACTGTAATAATGGTATCCACTTAGTGATCTACTATCACTAAGTTATCCACTATCTTTTCTGAACGACAGCTATTTTTAATGTTAAATTCCCTCGGACATCAGAGAACGTTCTAGGTATGTTTAGTTTTAAAATTTCTTCTAATTAACCTAGAACCACAAAACTTTTTCTGTGTAATCACTATACAAAATTATTTGAAGTCACGAAAAAATTTCAAATTCCCTACAAAAATGTGGTGAGTAGAACAGACTAAACTATCTCCGATGTCCAATCGATGCCAATAAACACGCAATTGTTAACACTGGAACGTCCGGGATTTCGATTACCCTTAAACGTCCACCAGTGTCATTTGGACACCACGATATAAAATATATAGAATAATTGTTTTAAATAAATAACTGCAGGACTAATGTTCTGTAGGGCAGTGCTTCTCAAACTTTCAATACTCGCGACCCAA
>BMAV01008017.1:38019-76882 GCA_019973955.1 Trichonephila inaurata madagascariensis
TGCTTCAATGGCTCAACCACCCTGGATGGGCCCTGGCCTTCTCCAGACATATGTACTTTTGGCAACTGTTTTTCAGTTCTTGATCCTTAAATTATTTAGGTCTTTTCGACACAGTCAATCCATCTTAACGGAGGTCTACCCCGAGATCTATTTCCCATGGGCTTTGCCAGAAAAATTTTCTTGCAGCAACGATCTTAATTCATTATAGCCAGATGACAAGCTTATCAAAGTCTCTGTAATTTCACAAATTTTACAACATCAGGTTGCTTGTAAATTTTGTAGAGTTCTAAGTTAGATCTTCTTCTCCATGATATATTCACTTTGATCCCACCAATAATACAGCGTGTGATCTTTCTCTCGAAAATTCCCAAAGCTTCCTCCTCACGTTAAGTCAAGGGTAGAGTTTCTGATGCATAAGTCAAGACGGTGGAGGGGCTTCAGTGGATGTGGTTAGAGCGGACACATAACATTTCGTGGTCTGAGTGGACACTTTGAAACTCACATTTTCTTTCCCATCTCTCTCTTATTGAATTACAATAAAAAATACAATTTTGCCAATCAAATTTAATTATTATATTAAATTGTTAAGATATTACAGTGCGAATACATTTTAAACATAGCTAAATGTAATAAAAAATAAAAACTTTCAGAGAAATATTTAAAAATTAATATTAACAGTATAATGAAAGGTATGAACAAATTTCGGAAATTTTGTATTTTAGTGTCAAATAAATATTAGAATAGAGGTGCAATTACCATAAAATTAATTAGTTTCATTAATGTAAGTAAAGATAATTACTAGAAGTAAAATATATGAAACACACATATACATGTAAATACAAGAAAAATAAATTCAAGTAAATAAATACTAAACTTTATTATAAAGGCATAAATGTCATTTACCATTGGATTTAGTCCGACCTCAATACAAAACTTAAAGATTTTAGGCATTTTTCTAAATTGATGTTTCGTATTCTTTTAGGATGATTTCGATTCTTTCATCCAATGTTACATGTGCTTTTTTTCTTTTTATTCCAATGGTAAATGACATTAAATCCTTTATAATAAAAAGGTTAGTATTTATTTTTCTTTTATTTACTTGTATCTTGTATTTTACTTCTAGTATAGCGATGCACGTTAAATCTGTTGAGAGCTGCAACGTCCTCCCGTTGGTGTGGTGTGGTAGTTAGGAGAGGGGGTGCCAGCTCAGGTGTCGTCCAAGTCACTTGACCATGGTTCAAAATTACGTGGTCCGTCGCCAAAAGCCCTCGTGTTGCTGAACAGTGCGACGTTAATATTCAATCAATCTGAACTACAGCTATTAATAATGTTAAATTCCCTTGGACATCCGTGGACGTTCTAGGTATATTTAGTTATAAAATCTCTCCTAATTAACCTAGAGCTACAAAACTTCTTCATTGTTATAACTATAAAAAATTATTTGAAATCACGAAAAATTTTCAAATCCCTTCCAAAAAGGCGGAATGTAGCACAGATTAAACTAATTCCGGTGTCCAATAGACGCCGATGAACCTTCTAGTTTTAACACTAGAACGTCCGGGGTTTCAATTATCCTTAAACGGCCAACAGTGTCATTTCGACACCACTATATAAAATATATAGAATGTTTTAACTAAATAATTGCAGGACTAATGTTCTGTAGGGTATAGCTTTAAGACTTTTTAATATTATTTCATGTAATTATATAACATATTTTAAGACCCTTTTTAAATCATACAAAACTGAAGTTTACAATGTGTTTTATGAAGCGTGTTGGACCACTGCTTTATCACAAAACGTTTCGAGTCGCAAATCTGCCAGGAACATTGCAATTATGCTATATCAATTCAATGACATCCCTAGTAAAATGCATATCAGGATTTACTGGAATATTATCAATTATATCTGCACTTCCTTCAAATTCTTTGCAGTCACTTTCACTCAATCTTATGTCTTCATCAGAATCTAAATCAGAACAAGAAAACTCACACACACAATCATCCGATTCATTCTCAGAATTCTCTAGCAATAAAATAGCAATTTCATCAGGGCTTAGACTTTTTCTACGAGCCATCATTTCAGGGTGTCTGTTCTGCGCAAAATCCGAAAATTGAATCATTTTTTTTTTTGAGAAGATACCTAAATGTTATGTAACGAAACACTTGGACACATCAATTTTAGAAAAATATATTCGTTTCTGTTGTTAACCCAACAACACTACATTCAAGGTCAAATAAATGTGCGATAATACTTAGGGAAGTTTGTTTTACTAATAATAACGATGTTCGACAGCTATTTATGATGATACATTAGCTTGGTTGCGAAATAATACCAAAGGACGTTCTAGGTATATTTAGTTGTAAAATCTCTCCTAATTAAACTAGAACCATGAAACTTTTAACGTGTAATTTTCATGGAAAAAATAATTAAAATTCACGAAAAATTTCCAAATCCCCTGCAAAAATGAGAAAAGAACAAACTGAACAGGATCCGGTGTCAATTTGACACCGATGAACGTTCTAGTGTTAAAAGCGCTTTATGTTTTTTCTCTTGTATCTATTTAGTAGGTGTCTTTTTAAAGCAATAAATGTTAAAAAAATACTAAACTATCTATTTTTCTTTAACAAAAATTACCATACTTTTCATTACATTTATCATAAAAAAGCTCAAATACATCAACTTCATTCCCCTAGTGGCAGTACTTGACATATTTTTTTAGTCCCCCCTCTTCTATATACCAGAGAACATTTTTTTCCGTGATATGTAGGATTTAAAATTCTGAATTTTTTTTTCACTCTACTCTAACACACAGTTCTATGCTGATATTCACTGTTGAGTCATCAAATAGCCATTAATTCATCAGATCAAATCCAAATCGACCTACTTCCTCTCAAGCGATTTCCTGAATTTTTAAAACTCACCATTAAGATAAGAAGAAAAAAAAAAGATAATTCATACAGAGATTTTCTCAATCCCTCTTTTACTTACTTAATTCTATTTCCTCACATAAAAGGCATCCTTTCACTTTGAGTAATTTGTCACACTAGTATTCTACTGTTCTGAAGGCAAAAAAAAAAGGGGGGGGGGCGTTACCTCACGGCTTACTCCAGAAGCCATTACGATCTCATTATGAATTCTTTGCATTCCTTTCCTGTAGGGGTTGTTGTGTCGAGTAGTATTTGAATCGTAATTATGATCATGCCATCGGGGTGTGGAAGATTCGGCCCTGAATCATTAATGTCCCTTTTCCCCGAGCAGGTATTCATTAAATGTTTATTTGGGGGAAGCCTGGGTGCCAGCAAACGACAAATTTGATTTCGCGTGCCCCTTCTACGAAACCTATTAAAAGGGATTTAGGAGAGTTAATAGTGATGGCAGCGACCCTTCCTCAAAGGCGTGATCTGGCGGTTATTCAAACGATTTTATGAAATAGGATGGGCTTAGGAGATAAACTTCTAGGTAAAAACAGGCCGAGGAAAATTTAGTTTTTTTAAATAGTACATAATATAAGCTTGATGTTTCATTAAATTTAATAACTGAAATAATTGAATTTCAAGGATTGGCGCATATTTTTTGAAAAGAATCGATGACCTAAATATCCTGGTTTCTTCATTTAAATCTTAATAAATTTATAGATTCTTTTAAAAAGAACATAATTTATGCTTAATGTTTCATTAAATTTAATAACTAAAAAAATAATTGAATTTCAAGGATTGACGCATATTTTTTTTAAGGAATCGATATACCCTAAATATATATATATATATATATATATTCTATAGTTTCTTCTTTTAAATCCTCTAAAAGATATAAATTCTTATAAACAGTATATAATGTATGCTTAATGTTTCATTAAACTTAATGACTAAAATAACTGAATTTAGAGGATTGGCGCATATTTTTTAAACATAATCGATGACCTGAATATCCTAGTAACTTCTTTTAAGTCCTCTAAAGATATAGATTCTAATAAACAGTGGGAAATATATGCTTAATGTTTCATTAAAAACTATAATAATAGAATTTCAAGGATTGGCGCATATTTTTTTTTTTTTTTTTTTTGAAAGAATCGATATACCCTAAATATCCTATATTTTCTTCTTTTAAGGTATCCGACAACTTTCGGAACTGTGATTTTGAATAAGCATATAAATGGATAATACTTATGATATTTAGTGTCACTTAGATTATAAAATATATATAAAACTAGTATTGCAATAAAAAATTATTTAAGCACAATATATTTCGGCTAAAAATTAACTTAGAATAACCTTTTTTCAAAATGTTCTCTTTCTGTGAAAAATGCTTCTATTATAATAATATTTTGCCTGTATATAGCTCAGACCTCTGTACAGAGGTTCAACTAGATTTTTTGAAATATATAACTTAGAAGTGGGTTTATCCGTGTTGTACGATAACAGAGGGGAGAAATTTAAAAAAAAAAAACGCTAATAATTATTTCAGATGGCTGTAACTCTGAAAATAATGTGAATTTTTCACAATTCATTGTTGAGCCTCTGTACAGAGGTCTGAGCTATATACAGGCAAAATATTATTATAATAGAAGCATTTTTCAAGAAAGGAAAACATCCTGAAAAAAAGTTATTCTAAGTTAATTTTAGCCAAAATATTGTACTTAAATAACTTTTTTTGTCAAAATGTCCTTAAAACAATTTTATACATGTATTCTAATCTAAGTGACACTAAATATCATGAAAATTATCCATTTATGCACTTTTTTAAAATCACGGTTCCGAACGTAGTCGGATACCTTAAGGTATCCGATTACCTTAAAATCATGATTTTCTTTAAAAAAAATGACAATTTTCTTTTTATGATTTTATTTTATAGGTCATCTTATAAGCCTTAAAAAAAATACAAGATTTTTATTTTTCTTTTCCTAGAACAAAAACTACTTGCGAAAACTTTCTTTTTAAAAAAAATAGAGATATGAAGATTATCTTGTGTTTTTTAGATTTATTTAGTAAGTTTAAGAAAAAAAAAGCTAAAATTAAGAGGAGAAAAATAAATTATTACTAATAAAACAGGAAAAATTTATAAAAAATTGACAAAAAATTACATAAACGGGGTCCACTCTGTACAAATAGTAAATGAACAAATTCTCAATTTTTCAACTGTGATGTATTAATTTGCTATTCCTTTTTAAAATGACCTCCAGGATAATAGATATTTTAATTTTTACAAAAACTAGAGCACTTTATCTCAGCTATTATATGAAATTGCTTAAAAAAAGTTATTATATGCACACAATTAATTGTAAATTTTGTAATAAAACATTGATTGATAAATCTGAATGTGTTAAAGCACTTCTACTGTGTGTTATACAGAGCATCCACAAAACATTTCAGCAAATTATTTTAAAAACTTTTTGACCAATCGCTGTCTTCATTGGAGGTTTTCGAATAAAACGAATTTTAAAGTTTGTCATCTTATGTGAAGTTATGGCATATGCTTTTACTAAAACACTTGTAGTTTTTGTTCTAGTAAAAGAAATAAAAATCTTGTATTTTTTTTTAAAGCTTATAAGATGACCTATAAAATAAAATCATAAAAAGAAAATTGTCATTTTTTTTAAAAGAAAATCATGATTTTAAGGGTAATTGGATACCTTAAGGTATCCGACTACGTTCGGAACCGTGATTTTAAAAAAGTGTATAAATGGATAATTTTCATGATATTTAGTCTCACTTAGATTAGAATACATGAATAAAATTGTTTTAAGGACATTTTGACAAAAAAATTATTTAAATATAATATTTCGGCAAAAAATTAACTTAGAATAATTTTTTTTCCAAATGTTCTCCTTTTGTGAAATATGCTTATATTATATAATAATATTTTTCCTGTATATAGCTCAGATCTCGGTACAGAGGCTCAACTAGAATTTTTGAAATATATAAATTAGAAGGGGGTTTATCTATATTTTACGACAACAGCGGGGAGCAATTTTAGGAAAAAAACGCCAATAATTATTTAAATTGGTGGTAACTCTGAAGATAATGTGAATTTTTCAAAAATTCTAGTTGAGCCTCTGTAGAGAGGTCTGAACTATGTACAGGCAAAATATTATTATAATAGGAGCATTTTTCACAAAAGGAGAACATTTTGAACAAAGGTTATTCTAAGTTAAGTTTTTGCCAAAATATTGTATTTAAGTATTTTTTTTTGTCAAAATATCTCCTTAAAACAATTTTATACATGTATTCTAATCTAAGTGATACTAAATATCATGAAAATTATCTATTTATGCACTTTTTTAAAACCACGGTTCCGAACGTTGTTGGATACCTTAAAGAGATTTCTTTAAAAACTTTGTGTACTACATTAATTTGTCCCATAATATGAATTCTAGTACAAATTTGTAGTACTTTCATGATTGCTTATGATAATCCAAACGTAAATCAATGGTGTAGTAGATATCAGCCACAGACGATTGTAAGTTAAATCGTAAAATTTAAAAGAAACTTTAAAATTACAACTATAAGTAAATAATGGGAATGCAATTTGCTTAAGTAGTTCAGATAAATTATCTTATTTCTTATTAATTAGTATAAACTAGAGTTATATTCCATAAAAAAAGAAACATTTAGGAAAGTTATTAATTTTCTTAAAAAATAAATAAATGAATCTTTATTTTTAAGCCAAAGAGTGGACATGCTTGACAAAGAAAGAGAAAATAAAAAAAGAGGGGTGTGTGTGTGAAAAAATTAACCAGTGATTCATTTCTTACTATTGGATTCATGTAATTCGAATGAAATTTTTTGATGAAATATCTAAATAATATTTGATTATTTAGGGTTGACTTTTGTTATACTTTCTCTCTTTTAAGCAAACAAGATTTTTTTTTCTTATTGTTAGCTTAAAAGGGAGCAGCTTTTTAAAAAATCTCATTAATACATTTTCGTTTATCTAGTGCAAAAAAGAATTTCGCGCATTTAGGTAAACCCAATGAAGGTACGAATTTTTTTAATATTTACATTCTACATAACAAATATAGCTTAAATAACATCTCTGACTTTTTTAAATAACACAACATTTAAAATAATTTACATTTCTTTTGTATTCATAGTAGATGCATATTTTTTAAAAAAATATGTGTACTATATCAAATAATATCTCAAAATATTTGTAATAAGAAGGCAAACCTAACATGATACCCATAATTTTAATTGCAATAAAATATTTTTGTGATTCAGTATCTGATACAAAAAACGCCTTAAGATTTTTTGAGGCCCTAGGCCCTTATACAAAGGTAGGCTCCCCATGATACCCTTTTAAGTAGACAATATGTAGCACAAATTATCAAATACTCATACGAGAAATAGCTCATAACAAATAAATGAGCCTAACTCATAGTCTCACAAACCTATGCACAAACTTTCTCAGCCAATTACCAGCCACCTTTTGACTAAATGGTGGTGTAAGACTGTAGGCCTAAGACTAGGTATGAATGACGGATATGACATAATATAGCAGTCTCGACACTGTTGCCAGTTGGTATACGGTTCGATATTCCTTTTTTTTTGAAGAATATGTTACAAACCGGATATTGACTGTCTAGTTTGGGACACCGAATTATCAGCCATTAATACAAAAAAATCCCATTTATTTCAGTCTAATCAATTTATGATCAATTAAGGATTATAAACCAAGGGAGCAATTTGATTTAGTTCACTTTGATTTAGTTATAAGACAATTAACTAAACACATCTGAGTTTGATCCAATGGTAGAGCACGTCTGTTTTGTCTAGTTTGGCAACTTCTTTTCAACATCAACATTTCCGAAAAAGCCAATTCTTCAGTCTTACTTGAATGATAGTGTAAGAAATAACTCTAACACACCCATTGGCTGGGTTTAAATAGCACTCAAATTAACATAAAATTAAGTTATCTGTACGAAAGGTGGTTTTAAGCTCAAAGCACAGATAAAGAAGAATTTCTCAAGAGGATTAACAGAACGGTCGAGGATAGAATCCGTTACAAATATCTCAGAGAATAACATTTGAATATTAAAAATTATCTGTATTCGGCACTTATTCAGGTCCAGTCAAGAACAGGACGAGGACCTCAGACCTTTTTGAGGCTGAGGCCACGGGTTCCGTCCAATTTGGCCCTTGCCTTAAAGTTACCCTGAGTCTTGGTGAATTGATCCAATTAATTAAATTAAATTTCTCAAGTTATTATGTGTTATTTTGTTTTTTATTATTTTTTAAGTAATTAAAAACATTTATACTTTACTTATATAATAATGGAAGTACAATCTAAAACAGAAGACGTAGCAAATTAATTTCAATATAATTTGTTCAACATTTTCTCAGCTTAATTGTATATTTTTTTGGAAGATATTTTGGTCTTAAAAAACAAAAATGTAAATACAAAACAATTTTTCAATAGAAACAGCTTATTTTTAAAATACAATAATAGCAAGGAAATGCAAAAACATTCCTTTCGCTTTCTTTGAAGTGGATACACTTCACTTTTTTTCAATGATATAATTGAGAAAATAAAGGAAAACATTATTCTTTTCAAATAAACGATTCATCGGATGTAATTTCACAGCAATTGTTCAAAATAATGTCCTTGGTTTCTTTTCTTTCTTTCTCTCCATGTTTAATGGCATCTCTTATACGCCTTCAATCATTGAGGATAACAATTCTAAAGGGACTATGCAAATTTATTTTTAAAAATGCAAAACGTAAGTGAACAGAAATTTGAATACTTCAAATCTATCTCTAAAGAGAAAAAAAAAATAATTTTGGAAAAAAAAATCACCCTTTTTGCTTAAATAAAACATTAATGATTCTCGAAGCTTTCTTCTGATGAGAATTTATATTAAGTAATTTTGTACTTCACGGAATCTAGGGAAAATGTGTTTCAACTTTAAAGATATTTTTGAAGTTTGTGTCTTTTCATAATCGGAACATTAAAAAAAAAAAAAAAAAAAAAAAAAAATTAAACCGAATCGTCAATTAAATAATATGCGCTCGGATTTAAGATTTTTTTTCCAGTACATTTATATTTTTTGTGAAATTAAATTTTATGTGATATTCTTACATTAGCAGCACTTCTGTATTTTAATGGAATGCATACTGAATTTTTAATGGAAACTGAATCACTCATTTTTTATGTTTGATCTTTAATACTTTACTCCCCCCACACAAGCGCACCGAAAAATTCAAATAAAAAAATAAATAATAAATGCGAATCTATTGTAATTGCCTACGAATTGAATGTTTGTGTTCGTTTTTTAAATGAATTTGTGCATTATTTGCTTCCATTCGTCCGTATTTTTTAAAACAGGAACTATATTTGTAGCATTTTCTTCTCTATCTATTTGTTTTCCATTCCTACTATTAGTTCACACTCTCCCTATATATATATATATATATAGTATAATAAAATAAAATGAAATACCAAGTGAAAAAGTTGTATAACTAAAAAAGCCAAATGAGAAAGAAATTAAAGTTCAGGAGACGTAACAAATGAAGATACAAAAAGAGTATTTGGATTAAAATGGAGACCTATTATGATTTCTAGAGCTGTCGCTGAATTAGGCCCGCGATTTAGGGTTAGCAATGCTTTGTGCATCTACCTTCCGCTTACATCAGATATTTTCATTATAATAGAAAAAAACAGAGCCATGTTGAAAAGTTAAGCCTATTACTAACACACGTGGATGATAAATCAGGCAGTGAAGTAAAATGAAATTATTAAAAGAGAACAGTAATGCTTCTCTCATAGAGAGGAATATCAAGAAAATTTTTTATGGAATATATATACACCTTGTTCTAATATTCAGTCGTTAATAAAATACTTTTTATTCCTCCACTCAGGTTCAAATGCATTTTTTAAACTTGTAGTAAACTACACATGATGTTAATATAGAACATCAGAATATAGAACAAACAGAAATAGTTCAACCCATATACAGTGGACCACAAAAGTGTTCGAAAACTTGCAATTTCCAAAAAAAAAAATAATGTTTTGGAGTAGTAAAAAATAATACAGCGGAATTGAAATTTTTTTATGATAACTGCAACTTGTTTTTATTGCGATAACAGAATCAATTTTTTAAAGAGTAGTATAACTATTATTTTTAAAAAATAATAATCAAAAAGATACTAAAAAATTACGCTACAAAAGTCTTCATACACGTAACAAAAATCACAACATACCTTTAAATATTGTCTTTCTTAATTTGGTACTTAGTAGGTTATCTTTTAGTGTCCACGACAACATTTAAACGTCTTGGTATAGATTTAATCAGCTTTTTGTAATTTTTGCATCGATTTTCTTCCATACTTCTATGTTTATTGTTTTTACCTTATGTTATGTGTTTATATGCCATGTTTTCTTTTTTCTTAAAACCAAATGATCACCAAATATGTTCTACTAGGCTAAATAAAGGGATTGAGAGGTGTTTTCAGATTTTGGGGACAGTTATACAGGTACCAGTGACGTACAGTGGCAGCAGTGGGCTTGGGGTTATTATCCTGTTCAGAAATGAAGTCGTCTCCAATATCCAAACTTTGGGCGGATAACTTGAAATTTCTTTTTAAAATATTTAAATAGAGCTCATGCTTCATAATACCATCAAAAATAATAAATTACCTAATTCTGAAGCCAATTTACACCCCCACGCAAGAACACTTCCACTTCGATGGTTCATTGATCCAACTAGATTCTTCGGATTAAGTTTCAGAGAATTCAAAATTGACAGTAAATTGATTAGGATAACAAAAAACTCAACGTTTTTGGTTCCGATGGGCGCATAATAGTTTGTGAATGATAAAATGAGGAATTTTATCCCATGAATTTTTGTGGAACAAGAACACCTGGTGTTCTTGAGTGGGAGTGTAAATTGGCTTCAAGATTAGGTAATTTGGTAATTTTTTATGGGATTGCGAATCAGGAGCTCTATTTAAATATTTAAAAAAAATTAAATTATTCGCCCAATATTTGGATATCGGAGAAGGCTTCATTTTTTAACAGGATAATGACGCCAAGTGCACTGCTCCCAATGCACGCCACTGGTGCCTCTATAACTGTTCTCAAAATCTGAAAACACCTTTCAATCCCTTTATTTAGCCTAGAAGAACATATTTGGTGAGAATTTGATTTAAAAAAAAAGAAAATATTCCACATAAACACATAATGTGAAGTAAAAACAATAACCATAGAAGCATGGGGAAAAATCGATGCAGAAATTTAAAAAAAAATCTATACCAAGACGTTTAAAAGTTGCTGTGGACACTAAAAGATATTCTACTAAGTACCAAATTAAGAAAGAAATACTATATTTAAAGATATGCTGATATTTATGTTAAGTGTACGAAGACTTTTGTGGCGTAATTTTTAGGGGTTTTTTTGATTATGAATTTTTTTAAATAATGGTTATACCATTTTTAAAAAAATAATTATGTCATTCCTTTAAGAAAAAGCTGCAGATATCACAAAAATTTACAATCCGATATATTAATTTTTATTAGTCGAAAACTTTAAATTTCATTGGAAATTGCAAGTGTACGAACACTTTTGTGGTCCACTGTATAAAAAAGAAAATCGCTCGCTGTGTCTCTGTAGCGCAATGGATAAGTCATTCTGAGAAATTTGAATTATATTTGCTATATTATTTTATTGGAATGAATAAATTCAGTCAAATAATAAATAATAACAAACAAAAATAATAGTCCAACACCCTATAGAGGGTGTATTTAAAATCAGAGGCAAAAGTTTAAGGGGTGATAGTACACATCAAGACAAACAATAATAAATAGGAAACCAAAAGTCTTCCGAAGGAGATAGGTGCCATTGAAGTTTAGGATCTGAAATTTCAAATGATTATAAAAAAAGGAAAAATGTGTCGATTCGTTAACGGTTTTCGATAAAATTATTTTTTTTGTCAGTATTTTCTTGAAAAAAAAATTTTAAAGTTAAAGCTAAAAAAATGTCTATATAGTCTATATAGAATTTAGAGTAACAAAACACTATTTTTTACTGTTATTACATCACATTAAATGATTTCAAAAGCTTAGTCTTAATTTTAAACTTTGAGCTCAAAATTGGGGGTGGTTAAGTAGTGCAAACTCCAATGTGTTCAGGAGGTGAAATTTGAACTCACCTCCTTACCTGGACACAGTCCAGCTATTCACGATCTTCGATGCTCGGTTGTAGACTTGGCAGCAGCTACTACCCACTAAACGCAAAATAAACGAGAGAGGGATAACAAAATTAAATAAAAAAGTTATTTAAGACAGACATGAGCAATTTTTCCCCTCAAAATACCCGATTTGCATGTAAAGTGTAGTACACAAGGATTTGATTTAACTGTATGGTGCTAATTGTATGTAAGGATGTAAAGTTCTACTGCAAAGTGTTCCAGCTAACATAAAGGCTCATATGTGGTTCCAACATGAAGGAACGCCTGCACATTTCAGCGCAAATGTGCGAAGTGCATTGGATACAGCATATCCAGGGCAATGGATTGCGCGGGGTGGTCCGGTAAATTGCCCAGCACGCTCGCCTGAACTCCTCTACCAAGACTTCTTCCTCTGGGGCCATATGAAGAGTTTTGTTTACGCAAGCCCCTTCGACTCCGGCGAGGATTTCCGTCGTAGCAGGCGAAATCTGGGAGATGACCCAGGGTATTTGCTAATGTTTGACATTCCCTCCGCCGGAGGTGTAAGACCTGCTTCTTTACTGGTGGGCGCTTTTTCGAGCAGTTTTTATGAATCTGCAAGAAAATCATGCATGTACCATTTTCTACGTATCATCATTTATTCAACCTTCATTCATACGTACTTCGTGCGTACATCAAATTGATTCTTTTTATTTTGAGCAGAGAAGTTGCCCATGTCTATTAGGAATATTTTTTTTTTTATTTTGGCATTCCTCTCTCGTTTACTTTACGTGTAGGAGGTAGTAGTTTCTGCCTGATCTACGACACCAAGATCGGGAATAACTGAACTCTGTTCAGAGGGAAGGGAGTTTCAAATTTCACCTCCTGAACACAATTCCGTTTGGGCTACTTAACCACCCCCAACGATTAAAATTTTGAGCTTCAAATTTAAGTTTAAGTCTAAGCTTTTAAAAGCATTTAATGTGATACAAAAAATAACAGTAAAAATAGTTCGTTACTCCAAAGTCTAAAGCAGCCTCTATATTGACATGTTTTAGCTTTATCTTTAATACTTATTTTTCAAGAACATATTGGCAAAAAGAATAATTTTAGCGGAAACCACTAACGAATCAACACATCTTTCCCTTTTTTATAATAATTTGAAATTTAGGACCCTAAACTTTAATTGCACATTTGGACCCTATGTTTCCTATTTACTATGGTTTGCCCTGATGTGTACTATCACACCTTTAAGTTTTGCAGCAGAGTTTAGATATACCCTGTACAAAAAGGTAAATGAAAAATTGCTAAAAAAATCGCTTTCTATTTTGCCACTTAATTTTGTGATTCTTTCATATGTACATAAATATTAATATTAAATAAAATTATTATTTAATAAAAAGTAAAACCAAAAAAAAAATTCTTTCTTGACCTAAGTAGGAGTTGACTTAAAACAAATTTCTTTATTCTACTTGTTTTTGCTGTTTTCATTTTTTATCAAATTTTCCTCAAAAATACTCCCAGAATATTTTACCCAATCAGTTCTGAAAATAAACTTAAAAAGTTTTAGTAAAAAATATCTAATTTTCTAGTCACCATAATCACAATCAAATGTAAGTTACTACAGATGTAATTGAATGCAGAAAAATTGAGAAAAATAGAAAAATAGAATCTCAAATAATTATTTTTCATTGTGTTTATACACTAACTCTCTAGTTTTAAATTCATATTATTTTTGACATATTTGATAATATAAACCTGGCGAGGCTAGTGTGGCGTGGGGTGGCAATTTGGAGAGTGAACTAACAACTTAGATACAGTCCTCGCCGTTTGACCATGGTTCAGAATAACAAGGACCATCGCTATTAGCGCTAGGATAGCTTCAAAGTGGGATAAACACGTTAATCAATCCATGAATTGAACCAATTGAAATATATACCACAATACAGGCTTCTGTTCCTATACGGAATATTAGGTATTGTGCATCATTCTGTATTAAATAGTAACTTTTATAATATGTTCCTGATCTTCGTTAATTTTGTATGAAGAGGACATGGTAAGACTTACTAAAAAAATCTTTAATTTAACAAGTTTTATAATTATTTTTAGCTCTAATCAACGTATAGGGATTATGAAAAATAGTTTTGTGTGTTTGTGTGTGTGTGTTTGTGTGTGTGTGTGTGTGTCGACTTTCTCGAGTAGTGCTGAAAACTGTGAAACTGAGTGAAAGCATTGAAACTGAGAATTGTACCACGTGCCACATGTGATACACGTGCCATAGTTAGCCGACTCCTGCTATAGACCATGACTCCTTCTCCAAAGGTACAGCTTGCTCCTCCACTTTCATGAAACACAGGAAAAACCAATTTTTTGTTGAACGTTTAAATAAAATTGAGTATTTTGACACTTCCGAACAAATTGTAGTGTGCAACTGACAAATTCTGAGCCTGAGGCACACTTTCAATGTCTCGTACCATGCCACGTAACATTCAAAACTAATCAGAGATGTACTTTATACTTTGAGGGTTTCACATTAGGCATTCTGTAGAACCTGTAAATTCTGTACGAATCATTTCATACATCGTCAGCTAGTAACCGGCAAAGATTTCTTACTTTGCCGGTAACACATACACTAACATCAATAAGTAAAAGAAAATTCAAAGCATTTGATACTGCAGGAAAAAGCTTTAGCATTTTTAATCAAGGTAAAAGAGTTATTTTTCCCTTCTGAGATAAATCCGTATGAAGTTTTAATTTGCCATTTGGATGTGAATCAAAACAAACATAAAAGTTAGCATAGCTCTAAAATTTTTTTCTTTAACTTAGTGCTTTCAAACTGAGTGAGATTATAGAAAATTATACAAAGAAAAGTTTAGACTGGAAATATATATATATATATATTTAAAGTTTTTATATGAAGATTTTTTTTTATCAATATAAATCCTACTGTGTATTCTTAATATTTTTTATTTAAGACTTTTCCAGACAAGAACATGCGAAGTTATTTTGCTGAAACGTTTCGAAAATTTTACGAGTCAAAAGACCTTCTTTTTAGTCGAAGATTTTTTCAACTTTTTAAGTACTGTGTCAAGATGCTTTTTCTTCGAAACTGTTTTATTTTGTTTGATTTTTTTTTCACTAATTATGACATTTTAAAAGGCATACTTAGAATGTTTCACTAACCAGTGTATTTTTGCTCTAAGTTTATAAGTATACTTATGCAATAATTTTTTTTCTCTCCTCGTGCTAAATGCCTCACAGTATCTTCAAATAAATCATGAATAACGGAAATAAAACTTGCAACTTTGCTTTTCAGGTACTTAAATCCCTCGTGAAATCTAGGATTTCTGGGGATACTAGAAAGCGCAGTCTGGTACGCAAGGGGTTAATGCAGTGTTTCTCAAACTGTGGGGCGCGCCCCCCTTCGGGGGCGTGACAACTCTTCAAGGGGGGCGCGAGCAAATTGAAAAGTCGAGAACAAAAGATTATTTAAAAAAATTATTAACTTACTGAAAGTAAACAAACAAAATAGATTCTGATATAATAAAAAATAAAATACATATTTGCATTGATATATTACACTTATAAATATATCAGTGCTACACAATGTATTTTATAATTAATTTAACAATTCTAAGTTAAAAACAAGTTTATTCATTATCAGTGACCCTATGGGTTTGTCATATATATATAATTTATAACAAAAATTAACACTTATCTTGGTTATTTTTGTACGTTTTGTAATTAAACATTGACTGCCGATCATAAGTTTCGCGATTCGCTTCCAAATGCCAACCGTTTTCCACGCAGGCACGCGCATGTGATGCATTGGTGGAGGGAAGAGGAATAAAGGAGCAAAAATAATCTGGAATAAGTAAATCCTTCGCAAACATTGTCAAGGTTCTTTTATTGCATTCCAAAATCTTGAAATAATTTTACGGACAGCAGTGCACAGAAAAAGTCATACTTCGTAAAGACGTATATATACGTCTGTAGAAATAAAAGCTTTGGCTTAGAGAGACATATACACGGAGGGTGCTTAAGAGGTTAATTTCTTATCGTAGTTTTAGCTTCAAAGTATAGTATTATTGAATTCCGTACATTGTTATTGTATGGGGGGGCGCGATGAAAATAATGATTGAATATTGGGTCGCAAGTATTGCAACTTTGAGAAGCACTGGGTTAATGAAATACTAATGCATGCCCTTTCTAATGACTCCTGGTAGAACCAATTCTGAATAGAGGGCGTTACTTGAGAAAACTTTATTTGTTATGATCAGAGATGTTTCGTATGTGAACGATTGCAGTCACATTATATTTATTATTAGACTAAAATTAACCTTTTATTCATTGGTCTTCTATTTACTGAACTGAAACTGAAACACCAGTGCCTCTAATTGGATACCTTTGATGATCGATCAACTCTAATGAAATGTATAATTACCTAACTTTCGTAGGTAGTCTTCTAAGTTTTTAACAGATAACCTTAAATAAGTTTTAGAAAAATGAATTGATATTTAAGTTAATTTTTAAAGTTTCAAATAGTACGCATATGATTTCGCAACCAAATTTATATACACACATTAAGTTTTGCATGTTGTTTCTTCCTCTTCAGAAATGTATAAATTCGTTAATGGTTTTATAATTTCTAATATAACGTTCTATATAGTATTTAATATGCATTAAAACTTTATACAGAGAAATTTTCATCAGATTATTTAAGGTAATTATCTTCCAGTGCCAATAAAATTTTGTTGTATAGTTTAAAATTATGCGTACATATTTTTTTAAACATATGCAAGGTGTAGGGAGACTCAACTCAAACTTTATGGGGAGGTAGAAGACATCAAAAGAAATCAGATTTGCACAGCAAACCATGATCGGAAACGTCTTTGTTCGGCATTAGGTGGCGTTGTTCAGAAGAGCATTGTAGGAAACAGACCCGCATGACCACAGTCATTTGATCTGTCATCGCCCGCAGACAAGTATGGAATAGTTTTACGAACAGCGAACTGGCAGATATGCCTCTGATTTATGAATTGGCTGAAGGAAATGCATGGACAGCCGAAAGATTGTATCGTGAGAGTTATCCACAGAGAGATGCACTGGATCGCCAGGTGTCACGATTTGTGGGAATATGGATCTTTAACGGGGAATTATGCAGGGAGGAGGGACTAGTGACTTGAACTCTCAACATAACTCAGCTTTGACCAATAAATATTTCAGATAATCTCAGTCTTTTGTCTTTCATTTTTTAGTACCTGTCATTCTTCTTTCCCATGGCATTCCGACTATGTGTTGCTTTGCAATTCTGAATCTTTGTGATGTCCCTTACACCTTTGTAAAGTTTTCGGATAAACGCCTAGAGATGTGGGAGGAAGGGAAGAAAGACGAGCCATGTTCAAAATTAGATAATTTATTTGTGACACATGTTCAATCAATCAAAACTAAGAGATGTGCCCAATTGAAGCAATGCGTAGATAATTAACGAGGTACGCGAAGTATGAGAAGACTTTGAAAACCAGTACACTTACTTCAGGTTCGAATACACTATCTTCCTAGCTATATAATCTCTATTTAATTTCTAGTTACCAATCGTCACTTAAATTATTACAATTATCAAATATTTGGGTTACACTATAAATTTGATTAATCACTGATTCGCTAGTAATCTATCCTAACTCTCTCTCTCATTCTCTCTCCCTAGCCTTCTAGCTTGAAAGCTTAGAATATGTATAGTAGACCTAATTTACATATATAATCACGTTCTCTTCTTTAAAGAGTGCGCTGGAAATAAAATAGTTTTAAAGAACCAAAGATTTCCCAAGAGGACTTGTTAGTCAGAAGGACGTGGATAGAGCCGTCACACCCTTTGAAGTTTGTCCCTATAATCTTGGGACACCGTGTACATAAGAAAGTACTCGTGATATAAGCATGTACTTTAAGGTGAACATAGATGAAGTGACTCTGACTTTTAGGTTTCCTTTAGTTTATGTTTCTTTTGTTATGTTATGTTTTTTGTTCCTTTTGTTTAACCTGTGAAATAAATTTCACTCCATCTAGCAGATCCACATTGCATAACATAAAATAGTTACGCTAAC
This sequence comes from Trichonephila inaurata madagascariensis, assembly GCA_019973955.1. Lineage (NCBI taxonomy): Eukaryota > Metazoa > Arthropoda > Arachnida > Araneae > Nephilidae > Trichonephila > Trichonephila inaurata. The sequence goes on from BMAV01008017.1 coordinate 56,260, forward strand.
ATAAAATCTACACAAACATAAAATAGTTGAATTAAATTTTCCAATATATTATATAAAGGCGTTTTGTGAGATAGACAAGACAAGAAATTGATATTATAAATATCACTGCACATTCTAAGGAGAATATCCGCTAAACAAACACTACAGTACTTTTTTACTATTATAAATCTGATTATTTGAAACTAGACAGGGTAATGTCTAGCTTGGCGAATATTTGCTGTAACTTGCATGTTTAGCCGAATTTTTCTTTTTTCGTCAAAATGTTTTGTTTTTTTTACTTGCTTTCCTTTCATATCTGAAGTTTACATCTTTGAAAGCAATTAACTGTATAAAACATAGGTTCCCAACCTATTTTTGAAACGACACCCCCTTTTCTAGTGAACATTTCGATACCGCCTCCCCCCACTACAAAGAAATAAGAGTGTACATAAAACATGGCGAAAACAAGAATTACATTTTAAAAAGTATTCTATAACTAATAGAATAGTTTTTTAATTTAGTTTTTTTTTTCTTCTAAAGCCCTAATTTTTTTTCTTGCAAATCTGAAATAGCTATTGCCAAGAATAAATTTAAATCTGTAATATTATATATTTTAGTCGTAGATAAAATATTGTTGGAATTGAAACGCTACTGAATTTATTCTTTATTTAAAAGAGAGGAATAAAAGTTTTAGCTTATACCTTTTATAAGGAACAGCAGAAGTTTTGATGATACGAAGTAATCAATAATGAACTATTGCTTTCTAAATAAATTGACAGTTTCAGACTTTAAAGAATCGCACGTTAATTACTGGTTAACATTTTCAATTATATTTCTTGGATAATATATGAAATGAAATGCAATTTACGAGACATTTTTCCTACTGCTCACAGACTGCTTGAAAAGTATTTTTGTTAACATTTAAAGACATAAACTTTTAAACTTAATTAATGAGAAGGTTGAATTTGATGTATTTTAAGGAGTTTGTTAATATCAGGCTTTATTTTACTTAAAAACAATCGTAAGTTACTGCGTTCAGTAACGTGGAGCCGATTTCTCTTTTTGGTTACTAATGTTGCTAAAGCACTAAATCCAAATTCTGCAAAATATAAGAAATGGAAATGCTATAAGAAATGTTGAACAATCAACTATAATCTTGGGTACAGTTGCGAAATCAACTTCTGCAGCCAAAATTCTTGGTAGCCATCCTTGAATTTAATTTTTAATTCCTCATTTGTCGTCAGTTCTATTTGTTACTCTAACTGGGATGAACCTACCTTATATTCATTGTATGTATTTAAATTGTAAGTACATACAATCAACATAAGGTAACCAGTATTGAAGTTTACTTTTGCTAGTACATATTCAGCTTGCTTTTTAGTCTTTTTTAGACAGTATTTGGTTAATCTTCTCTCATGCCCCTCCATACTATCTTAACACCCTCTAATTCATTCTGGGTCTTTTGCTGCTCCCCTAAAAACTTCAAAAGTACACAAAGGGGCAGTATCACCCACTTTGAGAACCTATGGTATAAAAAGACTTGACCTATTTTAACTTAGATTATGACTTCTGTGAGTTTGCTTTCCAGAAAATTTTTGAATTATGCTATTCGATTATACATTAAGGTGGACGTCGGTTAAATGGAGAAAAAAAATGATTAATATTCAAAATCTACCTATGCCAAAAAGATGTTCTCTGGCATGAAAATTAGGAGGGAAACCAGTTAAAACAATAATTACAAATTTTAATGTTGCCACAAAAAATCTGAAATATTAAAAATGAAAAAGAAAGAATTTTTATTATAGGGTTTAGCCCTCTCACTGTGAATCCCGCGATTTCCACGAGTATTCATTTTTTCCGACTGTTCGTCTGTACAACCTGTGCTGTTCCTGTTTATATTTTCATTAATGTTTTTAGTAAGGGTGTCACAATCTCGAGGTGCCCTAATGATCTTTTTCCTTTCCCAAGGGGTTTACTGTCTTTGGTAAACACGGGTGTCACGAACCCGGGGTTATCCTAGTGATCCTTCTCTATTTCCGACCCTCTTTCTTGTCATTCAATTTTGCCTTTTCTTCTTTTCATGTCCAAACCACAGACAAATATTATGAAAGGAACATACTTCAAATTATTGATTGGTTTTTTCCTATGAGAAAACTTACTATTTATTATTAACATATTTTGGTTTACATTTGATATTGCGTTAATATTGTTTTCTTTTCTTAGATTTCTTTAAATATTTTTTGATTATGATGCTTTATTTGTTTTCGATTAAAACCACTGGTTTGCCAACCCGCATGTCTGCCGTGTGCCTCGTCCAGAAAGAAGGAAAATGGTGTCCTGGGGATATCTTTCGCGTTCCCTTTGGCCCACACTTCGCTATAGACGGGAGGTAGAAGTGATCCCGCTATTGTCAATCGGCTGGTGATACCTTTCTTCGGTGTCCTCGAAGAGTCATTGTTGTAAGTTTAATGCTGCAGATAATGGTTACCGGGTTTACCAGTTGGATACTCGCCCTGATGCTGTAGCACTATTTTTTGGTTGTACTCCAGGTAAGCGCCATGCCTGGTTTTTGCCAGATGACCAGCACACTTCCTCCCTATTTGGACTCCGTGGTGGGTGGAGTCACGCCAGGTTGAAGTTGTTTTCGTGCTTATGGAACCGATGCAGCTGTACCTGGGTAAAGGCCTTGTTTTACGCAATCTTAAAATTGATCAGATTTCCGCGAATACCAGATCTTTATTAATTTCTCTTCCGAACAATGAAGTGTCATCTAAATTGCTTTTTGTTATACAAAAAGCTCTTTTAGGAATTGGTGGTGTACCTAAATCTGTTAAAAGATTGCAATTCGGTGATCTACTAATTGGAACACTCGCTACTATTCAAACAGAGTCTTTTCTTTTAGCGAAAACATTTTTAAATTCACATGTAACAAAAAGTCCACATAAAACCCTTAACTCCTGCTGCAGTGTCATTTCTGAACCGACCTGTTGACCACTCCTGAACTCCTTGATGGATTTTCTGACCAGGGTGTAATTCAGGTCAGAAAAATAACAATAAAAAGAGATGCATTAATAATTCTAACCAAACATATAATCTGAACTTTTAATAGCCCCAAATTACTGACAACAATAAAAGCCGGCTACTTTAACTGCAAAATTCGTTCTTACATTCCGAATCCTCTGAGATGTTTTAAGTGCCAATGGTTCTGACTTTCGTAAACAGCCTGTCGTAGGCAACTCACTTGCTCTATATGTGCGTCTGCTAGTCATGCTTCCACAGATTGCTTTCTAGAACCTAAATGCATTAACTGCTCTCAACCTCATTCCTCTGATTCAAAACAGTGTCCTAAATGGAAAATGGGAAAACAAATACAGGAAATAAAAACAAATAAAAATATTTCTTATCCAGAAGTCCGAAAATTAATAATCCCAGAAATATCTCGAACAGGCTTCCAGAAGGTCAAATCCTCAGCTGTAACCACAACCCAAACAGATGAAACCATTGCAAAAATAGTATGCCCACCTTTTCAATTACTACAACCTTTAATATCCGTCCCGAATTCAACAATGTCTTCCAGAATTCCTCCAGTTACCAAATTATCTACCTCAACTCAGGCACACCTCTTACCATCCACATCTTCTGTTGCAGTTACAACGACATCAGAATCTCATCCACCTATTCCTTTAATAGATACAGCTCCAGCCTCGTATAATAGTTTATGCACCTGTGCTGCATCATCTGTATCCAATGAAGCTCTTTCTTCATCTACAGGTTCAATGTCTTCACCTTTCCAAGCTGAAATAAGTCGTGTTCTTCCACTACATCCAATACAATACCTTCTAGATACCAGGTTCCAAAAAAAAAAAAGCGACAAAAACTCGCAGAAAAAAGTGTCCTAAAAATCTATTACCCCACAATCATTCACTCACTCACTTAAACCAAAAATAGAAATACAGATGGCGCCTTACAAACCCAGAAAAAGTACACCTTTACAGGAAACATCAGATGAGGATATGCTAGTATATGATGTTGAGGAGGACGAAGAGGAAATAGTGAAATATTGCTATTTAACCTCTACCATAAATAGAAAGTGACATTTCTCAATTATATTTATTGGACTTGGTGGGGGAATTCCCTTCCAGAATTTATTTGTTTTTATTTTTAAAACTGACTTTATATAAAATTTGAAATTTTACATTTTACTATTAAAACTGTTTTTGTAAAACTATTGAACAATTTTATACTTTAAGTAATTGAAAAAGTTGTTTGGTGCACTCACACACACACACAGCTTAGCTAAACTGGCTCTTGTTCCATAAAACCCAACACTCACTCACTCACACTCCCTCATATTAATGTTTTTAAGTTCATGTTTTTATGACCTAATTCTATATTTTAAAATAAAAACTCTATTACAAAAACTTTTTTTTTAACTCTAAAATGTAGACATAATATGTAAATTTCAAAAACTTAACAAAAAATATGCAATTTTTGAACCTACTTTGATGAAACAACTACGCAGCGAAAGGGTTAATAGTGAATAGTATAATGTACATCGCAACACTTTATAACCTTAGTTCTCTCTCCAAGTTTCGTGGAATCAGTCTGATCCAAACTTGTTCCGTCTTCCACTTTATCGCACATGGTTATGTCGACAAGCTCAATGGCCACGTTCCCATGCCGCCGTTCTGTGGTTCATAGAAGGGCTGGGTGAGGACATCTCAGCCTTTCGTCTCATCACAGTGGGTCGATAAATGAGTACCAAGTGTGTGCTTGGGAACTAAACACTGGGAGTCTCAAGTTATACTGACCACCTGACTGGAACACCTGTTCATGTACCTCAGTGCTGAAGGTCATAAAAACTGAGATGATCCCAGTATAAGCCCTTGCCTTTTATGGGTTTTTGCGCCAATGTGAATTTAGTTTAGTTATTTCAACAGTAGGTTTTCTAAGAAGTTATATAACACTAAGTGAATGAGTATTAACGTCGCACTATTTAGCTACTCGAGGGCTTTTGGAGACGTACCTCGTAATTTTGGACTATGGTCAAGAGACGAGAACTACGGCTCAGATAGCACCCCCCACCCCTAACTATCACACTACACCAATGTTAGGACGTTTGATATCTCGACAGATTTAATGTGCATTTCTCCGCTACACGACAGGTCTTCAGCGGTACTAGGCTCGAACTCATGACACATCGATCACGAGTCCGTTTCCTTGACCACTAGGATATCGCAGCCAAATTGAATACTAAAGAAGCTATTAAATAAACTTAATGTTTTTTTTTTCTTGGAAACTATTTAGTAAGTGTTCTTCAATCACAATAAATGTTACAAAATTTTAAAATGCGCGTTTTTTTTAAACATTTTTTTTGACATTTAATTATAAAAAAAAGCTGAAATACCTAATCTTAATTTCCCTTGTGGCAGTATTTAACATATAAATTAATTTTATATTTTATCTTTCTCTTCATCTAAATACCGAAGATCGTTTTTTCCACATAGTTAGGTTTTGAAATTCTGAAATAAAAATTTAAATCCACTGTATTATACGAGTACATATAGGAGCTTATTTGCATATGATTATATAATATAATTTTTTTGTAAAGGAATTGCGTGGGATGTAACCTTTTAGTGCCTTTGGCAATTAAAAATTTATAATGTATTCAAATAATTGTAAAGCATAATTTACGTACAAAAATGCATTTGTAAAATATTTCTTTCGTACATCAGTGATATTACGTTATTTAAGCAATTAAATGGCAGAAAAATTAGAATTATATTACTTTGATAAAAATTTTCAATTTAAAGAAAATTATATTATCAGCAAAAATATGAGATACACAACTTTGACTATTCTGATATGGTTTTTTTTTTTATTTTACAGTTCGAAATATATATATGAATATAGTCATAATAAAACTAAAATTAAAATACATTTTTAAGACTGAATTAACCTAGGTTCGCGTTGATTTAAAAATTATGACCACATTTCGGAAAACATTGCATTGAATTTTATTTTATATATTTATTATAAATCCTTATAATGCGTTATGAATTTTCCTGAAAAATCTACTTAAAATATATTTATGCTTATAATATATTGAAAAAAGCTTATTCTATAATAGACGAGGTCGTTTTGTTTCATTCATTATTATTTCGAAACTCTGGATAATTGCAAAAATCTATTATATAATTGATAGAAGTTATTACTAGCAAGAAAACGTTTAATAAAAATTATTAATCGGATATAAGTTATTACTGGAATTATTTTCTTCCTTACTTTGTTCACAAGATTAATGACTATTAATAATAGGAGAACAAAAAAAAATTCTTAGAAAATACTTTACAGAAGAGTGTCCAAAAAGAATTGATAAAACTATATTAACGAACAAATTAAAAAACTTAAATTAACTACTATAAAACTATATTACTGAAATCTTAAAAATCATAAACTGGTATCTATTTTAACAAGCATTTGATTTATTTAGACATGTTATTCAAATTAATTCCAACTATGGCAGTAAATAAGAAAATTTTTCTAAATTATCTTTTGTAAGAATACAAAGGCAAACGTTTAATGTAAAATAAGCAGTTAATTAATGTTTATAATTAGAAGTAAAGTAAAAAATTATTTTAAAACGATGACGCAACATAAATATTTTTTTAAAAAGTAAGAAAAAAAATGTAAATTTATGCCATGAAACCTCTCTTAAACGCAGCAATTTCTACAATGTTATAAAACAAGGGGTATTTTTCAAGAGGGGAAAAAACCTCTCCTTTAACGCCATTGTGCAAAAGCCAAGAAAAATAGCACGAAAAAAAAATACTGTGATTTCCCAACACCAACCCTAAAAAGAGTAAAAACTAAAAAAAAAATGGAAAAATGTTATATATCCTAGCATGGGACAGAAGCGTGCAATCACGCGTATCGTTCTGTCAGCATGCTTCAACCTTTCAAAAGAGAACAATTTAAAAAATAAAACAAAAAATTGGAAGAAGCAGGGCCGGATTTGCTGATAGATGGAAAAAAAAAGAAAAAAAGTGAGAAATATGTCAAAAAGAAAAGAAAAAAAAGTTGCCAACTAAACGATATCTCCCTGGGCTTGAAACATTCATCTTTCAACCCTTTTGTTTCTGTACAGGGCACGTCGATACTTTTCCTGTACCTCCCACTTTTTTTTTCCTTTCATTCTTAGACACCAGTACGATCCACCCCTCTTTCGAACCATCTCGCTTCCAATGAGCTTTTCTATATAAGGTTATTGATTCTCAAACAGCGATCAGTTAGTGAATAGTGAGAGCAAGGAGGACTTCAAGGGGGAAAAAAACATTGACGATAAAACAGTGAAAAATAAAGATGGAAAAAAAGGGGGGATAAAAAAAACAGGCAAAGTTCGGCCCTGATTGATTACTGGGTGATGGATGATTTCTAAGATGACTCAAAATAGGTGAGATCTTCTCCTTTTAGTTGTGCGTAGTGGTATAAGTATGAAAAGAAGATGCTTCAAACCTCTTCTTTCTGTTATGGTTAACACGCGAATATCTTTAAAAAAGAGCGACATTGTAAAGGATTTCCTTCCGCTCTTTAAACTTGTTTCTCCAAAAGACTTGTTTAGAGATTATAACTTTGTTGTGTCTTTGCTTCTTTAACTTTTTTTTGTCTTTAAATTCTGCCGCCGAATAACTATTTTATGTCCTTTCTTGAGTTAACTATCTAAACATTGTTATCTGAAAACAGCGGTGGCTTGTTTTTATATTTTGAATATAAAAAAAGGATATTTACGGGAATGAAAAAGTTTGAGAATTTTTAGAGCTTTAAGGCTACACTGAACCCTTATTCAAGTTTTTTTCTTTGGATACAGTAACAGTAAAAATTATTTATGTTTTGTATTCAGATTATATTATTTAGTTGACTCTAAAATGTAAAAACTCAATTTAATCAACCAATATCATTCAATTTTATTAAAAATAAGAATTTTTGAAGTATTTTCAATTTTTTATAAAATGCTCAATTTTTTAATGTTTTAAAATGAAACCGAAACCAAAATCTAAACTCACATAACTTTAAATATCTTAAAAACTAATTTGTTATGAGTTCTGAAATTTGGGGGTAGGTTTACCAAAGGTAAAAGCCACAAGAAAAAAATGCAGAAAAAAAAATTAAATATATATATATATATATTGTTTAGGTATTTTTGAAGTTTGTAGCGTATTGTGTAGTCTTAAGAAAGTTGATTATTTTTGTCGTTTACTTCTGTGTGTATAAAATAATTCTTACAGAATCCAAATTGAAGGGAACGTTTATTTTTGACACATTTATTACCATTTTATGGAGATTTTCTTATTATTCATTCATTAATCAGTTTGAGGACTTAAAAGTAAGTATGAATTAGGCATTTTTTAGTATTGGTTTCTCTAAAAAAAACCAGTTTTAAAATTCAGAATTTAAATAGTTGTTCTGCACAACAAGGGAGAATAAAGAATCCAACGTTTAAAAAAGATCACGTGCAAAAGAACCAAAAGAAAAAGTTCTGATGAAAAAGGTTTTTAAAGTAAGTGATGATTACTATCCCTCCATAGAATGACGATGATTTTTTATCATGTGTATCATTATTTTAATATTTATTCCTTGTGTGATCAGCTTATGGAGTTTTTGTTTCTCTTCTGCAAATAATTTAAAAACATACTAGTTGAAGAATGTACTTCACACAAATCTTTAGTAGTGTAAGGCACATTTTTATAAATAATCTTTCCCAAACTTTTTTCTTTCTACTGTTACCGTATTTCCATTGCAATATATTTTTAACATTTATTTTTCACTTTTTTAACATCTTTTACCCTTTACTTTTACATGTATTCAAGCAAGGAATTCTTATAGCTCACAAGTCAAACAATATATCATGTATATATTTCTGTACATAAAAGGGAGGAAAGCAACTATCTCTCACACTCACTCATCAGATATTTCCGGAACTATTAGACCTACAGCAGTGTTTCTCAAACTGTGGGGCACGCCTCCCTTGGGGGCGTGATAATCCTACAAGGGAGGCGCCAGTATATCGAATAATCGAAAAAAAAGAATAAAAAAAAAACTATTAATTTACTGAAAGGAAGCAAAACAAAATACATTCTAACAAAATAAAAAGTAAAATACACATTTACACTGAAATAATACACTTATAAATGCATAAGTATTGCGCAATGTATTTCATAATTACTTTAAAAGTTCTAAGTTGAGAACAAGTTTAATAATTACCAGTGACCCTATGAGCCTGTAATAAAATTATATACAAAATTTAATACTTGTCTTTATAATTTGTACGGTTTATAATTAAAGTCGTGTTATAGCTTTACGTCAAATTATATTACTGAATTCTAATGCATTGTTATTGTGTGTATAGAGGAGGGCGTGATGAAAATTATGATTGAAAATTGGGTCGCAAGTATAGAAAGTTTGAAAAGCACTGACCTACAGACTTGGAATTTGGTAGATATGTTCCTTTCATTGAATAGAGAACCGTTAAGGCTGTTTTTGGTTAATGTTAAAGAATAGGACTCGAATTTGGAACATTTTTTCAGATATACAAGAAGTGAAAAATTAATATGATATTCTGGCTTCACTATCCTTTAGAAAACAGCATTTTTTTCATACTTTTCATTTTTAACCGAGTTGATTCATTTTTTCTAGTATGAAATGTGTTTCGCATTTTTTATCCTATACCGTAATGTTAAATGGGCTTTGCCTTCACGTATTAAGACAAAAAAGAAAGTATTCATGAAATATTTTGAAATTTTTAAAAACACTGTATTGTCAACAGAGATACGAGTTATAATATTGCAAATTTAGATGGAGATTGAGACATTTTTTTCTGTCTGAAAATGTGCTTCGCTTTTAGTTAGAGCTCTCGTACTTTTTCCGAAAACAGCCTTAAGAAAGATTTTGCGAAAATCGAATCCCAAGGGTCGCTTTAGTGACAAATATTACCATTTTCGAACTACTAGATCTAGAAACTTGAAATTTGGTAGGTATGTTGGGGCTGCGGTAGCCCAGTGGTTAAGGTATCGGACCATGGCAGGCATGTCATGAGTTCGAGCCCAATACCACTGAAGACCCGCCGTGTAGGGCAGCGATGCACGTTAAATCTGTCGAGAGCTGAAACGTCCTCCCGTTGGTGTGGTGTGGTAGTTAGGAGAGGGGGGGTGCCAGCTCAGGTGTCGTCCACGTCACTTGACCATGGTTCAAAATTACGTGGTCCGTCGCCAAAAGCCCTCGTGTAGCTAAACAGTGTGACGTTAATATTAACTCAAACTCAAACTTGGTAGGTATGTTCATTTCATGAAACAGAGATCCGCTAAGAACGGATTTTGAGAAAATCGACCCCTAAAGAGTATTGCGTGGGCTTAAAACATGAATATTCATATTCTTGAAGTATTAGACCTACAAACTTGAAGTTTGGGAGGCATGTTCCTTTTATGCAGTAGAGATCCACTAAAAAAGATATTTTTTAAAAATTGCACCCTAAGTGGTCATATTAAAACCCTAGATGTGTTTAAATTTTTAAAAAATCTGTTTTCTGATCCCCCATGCTTGAAATTTAGTGAGCATGTATTTTCTTTTTCTTGAATAGAGATCCACTAAAAACGGATTTTATGCAATCGACTCTTATTGGAAGGAGCAGGGAATTACTGGGGCGTATTGATAAAAACACTAATTTTTTGAACTGGTATTCCTACATTAAGGAAATTTTGTATGCATGTTTATTTTATTGAATTGAATTCCATCTAGAATGAGTCATAGAATTCGACTCTTCAAAAGTGGTTTTACGGGGCTTTTGGATGGAAAAAAAAATTCGTTTTTGTATTATTATAATCAGACTTGAAATTTGGCAAGCATGTATATTTTGTTGAGTACAGATCCTCAAGAATAGACTTTCCTGAAATCCACTTTGGTGAAGAGCGTTACTAGATCGTAAAAGACAATTCCACTTCAATTTTAGACATTTAGAAGTCCTGTCTTTTTAAATCGACAAGTCAGAGTTATAAACATGTATTTTAATACAATCGTACGCTTAATGCTAGGACTCAGATATCAATAATTTCTCTCTCTCTCTCTATCTATATATATATGTGTGAAATACCCTATGTCGAGTAGATTTTTACTTGATTATTAAATATTATATTTGTGTTGCAGTCATGACAATCTTTAGAGAGACATGCTACTTTTTACTCTTATTTATTTGACATAGTAGGATATTTTAGCAGTACACAAACGTATGAAATTTAACCGCATTATAATAATTAAGTAAATGGGACGCCCACACACAAATAAAACACAAAAAGCAGCGCCGATCATATGGCAAAGAGACAATTTACATATATTCAAGACGACGAGACAGAGACAAACAGGGATGTGCACAAAAGATTTTTGCTTTTATACCGGCAGTGAAGATCACGTGACTCATTTGTAACAAAATATATGGCTGGTTAGACTGGGCGAGAACGAAATTTTCTGATACAATGCTTCTATTCGATTACGATTAAGATTAGTGTATTAGTTTTTTGAACCAAAGAACTATAAATTATTTAAAGATTATTTAAAAAGAGTTAATTAAAAGGATACTAGGGGGAATTACTACATATACATATATGAAATATAAAACTTATAGTATGCCATAATTTGTCGTGGCCAGTGGTTGATTTAAAACAATGGTGAACCAAAGGTAAGGCGTGGCCGGTGGTGTGGTTTTCCTGTGTTAAGTGGCGAGTGGTCGAGTACTGTATTATCGAAGAGACACTCATGTAAATCAATAATCCAGTTTATTCCCATCTGGAAACACATAAAGATCAAGTAGTTACGGCATTACACATAACAAGAAGCAAACATCATGGCACAAACAAAGACAAAGACAAACACAGAACGCGCGGAAGCCGGCTGATGATGCCGGATGATTGCAGAGAGGTGAGAGCAGAAGAGAAGAGAGCGCGCGATTTCCAGATCTCGGTATTTATGGGCAACGGGATGTCACGTGATTTCAGGAGGTGGATGGAGATAGTTTCTTAAGTCCCCGGTAGGCGGGTACCCAATTAAAATATTTACATGATTTTCCAGAAGGACTGGACGTTAATTCCAGAGCTATTACAGATTATTGGAATTATTACACACACACACACACACACACACACACACACATATATATATATATATATGCACTTATTTTTAGTTTCATTATTACATGTATGTTTCTATATCCCAGTTTTTTTCTGTAGATTTGTTTTCTTATTTTTTCCTCTCTATGAGAGTAAAATTACTCTTTTCTTTTAAAAATTTCATTTTACTTTACAATCTGATTTATCATACACGTGTGTTAGGATTAAACTTAATATTTCAACATGGCTCTGTTTCTTACTATTATGACGAAAATTTCTGCTGTACGGGGAAGGTGGATCCATAAGACATTGCTTAACCCTAAATTGATGGCCTAATTCAGCGACAGCTCTAGAAATCATAATAGGTCTCCATTTTAGCCCAAAGATTATTTTTGTATCTACATTTGTTGCGTCTCTTAAACTCCAATTTATTTCTTCTTTGGCATTTTAGGTCTTACAACTTTTTCCCCTGGTATCTTATTTTGTTTTATTATACTATATATATATATATATATATATATATATATAGTATATATTTATAAAACATCATGGTATACACTACAAAGTGACCAGGTAACTGCTAGTAGTTTTATATCCGTTTAAACCTTATTTAAATCTAAAAATAAAGAAAAAAAATTATTCTTAAAGAAACGTTTTATTTTCTAATGAAATTTAAATAAATGAATTATATGCGGATTATTTATCTTTTCAGTCTAGACAGAAGAAACATCGTCAATTTTCATTATGGTACTGAAAATACAACATCAGTCCAATACAATGTCTTAAATTTATAAAACAATTTTTGAAATAAATGTTCTCAAGTTATATTAACTCAAGAAATTATTATACTCAGAAATTCTTAGTAAAATAACTTCTGAATACATAGGCTTAATTTTTTGGATTTATTTAACAAAATATATATTTTTTGTTAACTATAAATAAAATCAATTATTAGGAAATATTAATTTTTAAACTGATTCCAAAATTATCAATTATAGCAATTCTATATTTCAAAAGTATCACTTATACGACATAATTCTTTTAAAATCATTTTACATTTTTGATAGGAAAACATTTCACACAATAGAACTTAATAAATTTTCTTAAATTGTATTCTCTTAAAAATAATATAGAATCTATTTTAATATGTCCCATATATGCTTATAATGATTTAATGAATATAATTTTATTTAAGTGTAATTTATCAATCAAAATTCTTAAAAATTGGAACAAGGCCTATGAAAGATAATTATTCATATCATAGGCAGAGGCTAATTAAACTATCGAGATATTGTTGGAGGGGGGATTATGTGCTCGCCTATTTAAATAGTAATTATTTGGTTAAGTAAAACAAATTTGTATAATTAAATTTCTATCCTTCTAAAAACAATAATATCTAGATATTTAGAATGGCTTTTAAAAATTAGGTACAACTAGGATTTAGTGTCTAATTTAGAAACAAATGAATACAAATGCATAGAACATGAATAAATTGTGTGATCCAAACAATTACTTTTGAATGTAGGGCAATTTCATTTATAAGTATGATTTACAAATAAAAATTTATGTGTTTGCTTAAATTCATTGATAAAAAAAAAACCTTGCACTTTTAAAACAAATAAATAATTAAAAAATGGATTTAATAAGGCGCATTATTAATTTTAATGCATTAATGGCATTCACTTTATTTACTTTAAATTAAATAATTAAACATTGGAAAGGAAAGCAACTACCATAGGTTTCTCTTGGTCATTTGACAATCTCAAAAGAGGACTTAACAGATATCTGTCGGGTGAAATAAACTATAAAATGTTCTATTGGATTATAATCTAGGGAACAATTTGGACTCCCATTCCTCCTCCTCCTTCCTCAGAATACTCATAAACGTACATAGATAAATTTATAATCAAATCATCAGCACATTGCATGATATATGGAGTAATCGTCCCAGCATTTAACAGCATTCAAAATTACTCCTTAAAGTATATGCTGGTCAGTGGGACATAATTATTCTGATAATACTAGAATTTTTCAACAAATTTAAATTGTTAGACTCTGGTATTTTTTTCTTTCCACAGTTCTCACAAGATTTGTACTAATGTCCAAAGTAAAGTTAGACAACGCGCCGAAAGTTCAAAAGCCCATTGTGTATCTTAGATCAACAGAACAAGTTGTTTTGCATCGAATCCTTGATTGAGAAGATGCCTGTAACCTTCGCTGGAAAAAAAGAAATAGGGACGTCTTAAGGAATGGAACAAATGGGCCCGGGCCTAAGGCCCAAGGCCTCGTTTCATTTTTGACTTCGACTTCAGTAATAAGATCATGATCTGGATAATTTTAATGGTCAAATATTATTCTCTTACATATTCTCCAAAAAACAGGGAATTTCAAACTACATATCAACTAGTAAAGGTGGTAAGACTGCGTTATTATGTGATGGCCGTTCTCCCTGCCTAAGCCCAGGCCAAATACCATAAACAATCATTCAACTCATTTAGTCGAAATCAGGCCATCGGTCAAGCTGGCTTGTGCCTAGGATTTTGAGATTGTGAGTCGTGCACATTTATTTGTGTAAAATTACCATTTGAACGAGTATTTGTGTGTGTGTGTGTGACAATGCATGATGCGTACTGTCTACTTTTAAAGATCTAAGGTAGGGGCCAGTTTTGTGTAAGGGTAAAGGGCTTCAAAGAGTCTCAAGACATCCCTGCACGAAGAACTTAACCTTAAAAAATGAATCAATTACAAATATTAGCTAAGCTCGCCAACTCACTGTAATAAATTTCTGAGTTTTCTCGATTAGATTTGATAATGTTTGCTCTAAGAACCTCAGGGTAAGACTATTACTTATTTTAGTTAAAATAAACTTGGCTGCATTAATTAGCAAACACAATTAACGTCAATATTTTGGTTGAGATTGCATTGACTACCACAACAGAACAAACACGGTTGATTCAAAAGAAAGTCTTTGAGATAGAATTGTTGGAAGTCAAAACAATTTTAATTATTACTAACAATAACTGAATGAAGAAAAATTGTATATCATAACTGGTTACGAAGCTTGACTACATGTTAGTTAAGATTACAGAAAACAAGAACTATATACGCGCGAATAAAATATTCCTCTAATACATTTCAAGGATATCTTAAGAATTCTATAAGTAACTTACACTTTAGTGAATTTTCAATTTTTTTAAAATTGTTGAGGTACCTTGGACTTCCGTTATTGTCACTTGCCCCGCCCCCTGCAACTTATCATTTCTACGATTTTACTCATACCGAGCGGATGTACCATCCCAGTCGTAGAAAAGTGCCTCTTGTCATATTAAGTGCCTCTTTGTTTTAAGATACTTTAATTCCGAAATATATTGATAAATTGTTGATACTGATTACCTTATGTTGTTGATAATAAATTTATGTTTTTTTGGATTAAAGTTCATTTTATCTCATTTGAGCTCTGTCAACGTTAATTTAATGCTGGCATTCCGCCGCATTTAGACCTACCACGACTTTTTTTACTATAATTTTAGGAGTTATATGAATACATTTGAAATACCTATGGTATATAGTTTATTAAACTAATAAACACTATACAAGTAAGTAGAACAACTATTAAACTTCGAAAATCATATTATACATTAATTTTATTCAACTAAATTAAAATACTTAACTAAATCCAATATCAAATATCTTAGGTAAAAATTTTTTTGAATTTTTATGAATTTTGCAGAAAGGTTTAAGGTATCCGACTACGTTCGGAACCGTGCTTTTGCAAAAGCGTATAAATGGATAATATTTATCATATTTACTTGTCACTTAGATTAGAAAATGTTTATAAAATTGTTTTAAGAATAGTATTACAATAAAAAATTATTTATGTACACTATTTTGACAAAGAATGAACATAGAATGACCCATTTTCAAAATATTCTCTTTTTGTGAAAAATGCTTCTATTATAATAATATTTTGCCTGGATATAGCTCACAGATGTCTGTACAAAGGCTCAATTAGAATTTTTGAAATATATATCTTAGAAGTGGGTTTATCCATGTTTTACGACAACAGAGGAGAGAAATTTTAAGAAATAAAAGCCGATAATTATTTCAATGGGTTATAATATGAATTTTTCAAAAATCATTGTTGAGCCTCTGTACAGAGGTCTGAGCTATATACAGGCAAAATATTATTATAACAGAAGAATTTTTGACAAAAGGAGAATATTTTGAAAAAAGGTTATTCTAAGTTATTTTTCTGCCGAAATATTGTATTTAAGTAATTGTTTTGTCAATATGTCCTTAAAGCAAAATTTTATACATCTATTCTAATCTAAACGACACTAAATATCATGAAAATTATCCATTTAAGCGCTTTTTTAAAATCACGGTTCCGAACGTAGTTGGATACCTTAACAAGAGACACATTCAGTTCTTTTACATTTCTTGATAATGTGAAAAATACAATTAAAAATGACAGATATACAAAGTAACGCATTTTTATCTTCAGTATACCCAATCGATAGCAAATTTTTAAAAATATATCTGAAGACAAAAATGTGCATCCTCACATTTTTTTTTTAAAAAAAAATTCATATAACTTGTCATTTATGTCCCATTTCTTAAATGCCTAATAAAGTACTATGCTAATCGATAACATGACAAATTCTTTATTTGTATTATAAAAATTTTATTTTGCACATTAAATACAATTTAAATTTATAAATATTAAATTAAATTATAGTTCTGCATACAGTTTTTCAACTGTGTTTAATGTAGTCACATCAAAAATTTACAACTAATAAAGGGGGGAAAATCACATCGCTTAAAGATTTCTAGTACTAAAATATATTTTTTAAATATATTTCTAAAGAGAATTCATTTTCAATAACAATTTTCTTTTTATCCCTGTTATCTCCAAATACTACTCAGATTCTAGTTAAGAATTTAAAAAAAAAATGAAATTTTCTCTTAACAAACATCTATTACTTCAAGAATGTCTATGACAAGCACGCCGTCAATGCAGGTTTCAGAAACAGATTCAGCTTTTCATTTCTTTAGATGACTGAAGGGAAAACGAAGAATAAGATCGGAAGCAGAGAAAAAGAAAATTTCTTTTAAAAAAACGAAACCCAGAAAAAATAAAAGCAAAGAGAGAAAATCAAACAAAAGAGTTTCACCTTTTTACGATTTAATAAAGACGCCATCGTAAAACTCAGCGGGTAGGGGCTCAGTTCTCCGATCACGATCTCTATATTACCTTAAAGACATCGTTTCTATGAAAGGGGATTGCCGAAAATACGTCTGCAGCGAGCAAGAAAAGGAAAGGATGGCTAAAAAAAAAAGAAAGAAGGAAAAGAAAAAACAGTAAATAAATCAGCAACAAAAGTTCCCCAGCAGAGGATTATGAGGATACAACGAATGCCCATTAGAATCCCTCCCAAAACTGTTCTTTCTCTTATCCCTATGTTCCTCCCTTCTTTTATTCGTTCAGTTGTAGACAGTGTTAGTTTATTCCTGGGGTATTTGTGGAATCATAGGGACTTCTTCCTTCCTATATTCCCCAAATCCCTTCGATGAAATGGTGGTTGCTGCAAACCTTCGCTAATCACTTCGAGGGAAGGTCCTATTGGATGAATGGGTTTTGTGTGTGTATTCGTCCCTTTGATTTTCACTTATTCTGTTTCTGTTTGGGTTTCTCCGTCCTTTTCCTGAAGACCAATAAGGTCCTGGATCGGGGCACTAATGTAGGTTTGGGTGAAGTGGTTGGGGCAGGAAAGATTATGCTGTCTTTGAGGGAGATCCTTGAAACAACACACAGTGTTCCAAGCCAAGCTGGGTGTCGTTAATTGCTTCTCATCATGAGATATTTCGTTTATCATTTCTTAAGAGGGGAGGGGGTCGATAGAGCTAAGAGAAGTGATTCCGTGAAGCAAAAATATTTTATTTCCCTTGTGTGTTCAATGTTTAGATAATAACATCCTAAATAATTTTTTAAAATAGCAATGACTGCTTACAGAATCGCTTTCAAAATTATCAATATTTGAAAAATAGTAGTTTCTTGCAATTTTAGAGCCAACACACATTACTTAACCAGGCAAACCAGAGACTATTTGTTGATTCTATATAAAAGGAATTTTTTTTATCACTTTCAAAAAATGATTAAAGATTTCTGATTAGTTAGTCCACACACACAAAAATAATACAATAATTAATAAATAATAAAAAAATTAGCTGAAATTTAATACAAATTAATTGCTATTTTGTACACTTATGGCAACTGTTCGAGGATGCGCAGTGTACGCCACCTGTCGGTGATTAAGTGTATTAAGCGAAACGGGAGTTCGGGTTTTCAATGTGTGGGGAAGGGGGAGACCAGACAAGCTAGAGCGTGGAGCTACGGTGCCCATTGCGGTGTTCGGACGTACCCCTGGAACAACCGAGAGAGAAAATAAAATAAGTTTTGTCAACAATTTCGTCTGGTTTTCTGAGAGCCACACATAGGGACCACTCCCCAACAGTAGCAAAATTTCTTTTACTGTTTTTCACGTAATTATAACTTTTAATCAGAATTCCTTTTTTTTTTTTCGGGGGGGAGGGGGCGTTGTTTATATATTTTTTCTTATAATTTCGTTTTTTATTTATTTGTTTACACTTATTGCTCTTTAATAAATTACTAAAGAGTAGGAAAAATATACCATCTGCTAAAATATTTTATAGATTTCATCAATCTGAAAATTGCGTTTATGAGATATTGATCAATAATATAGAAAAGAACAGTGTAGAATATGATCCTTTGCTAATTAAAATGATTGTGTAAATATATTCCTTGTTAAAATACAGTAATATTTCGCGACTTACGCAAACCCGAGTCACGCGAAAACGAAGTTACGAATTTTTCATATCTCGTCGATTCGTCTTTTGTTCATGCGCTACACAACTCGTTTACTCACTCCTCACTTCCTGTTTAGCTGACGTAAGTGTTTCAACGTATCGCACGGAACCGACGCTTAACCATAATAATTCATTTAATTATATCTTTAATAATATAATTAATAATTTTGGAAGTGGATAGTGAGGACGTTCAAAAAACTGCTGGATTCCCACAATCATGAGCTGTCAATTCATGAACTCCTAGAAATGCTTGAGCAAGATCAAGACATGAAAGAACGAGTCTTTAGACCCAGTTCAATCAGAAGATCGAATGACGGTTGTGATTTTGACAAAATGCCTCAGTTTAGTTAAAAAATGATTTTTAAATAGGAGAAAATACAGACTCCAATGAAGAGCATAATTGTTTTAACAAAACAAGGAATAAAAAGTATATATTTGTATTCCATGAGGAAATTTTGAGGGAGAAAAAAAAACCTTTCGCAGCCGTAGAATATTTTGTTACATTTTATTTCCATAAAAGAACATGCCTACAAAATTTCGAATATATAGGTTTAATAGTTCCAATACAGACATATATTTTATTTATTTTATATTTTGCCCATCAGCTCATTAACCTCTTGTAAGCCCATTAGGGTTGATTTTCCCAAAACTCGCTCTTAGTGGATTTATACTCCATGGAAGGAACATGCCTGCCAAATTTCAAGTCTGTAGGTCTAGTACTTCTGGACATCTTTTGATGAATGTGTAAGTGAATGAGTGAGTCATTTTTCTCCTTCATATATATATATAAAGAATTTATATAATAAATCAAAAACAAGAATTAATAGATAATGAACATAGCAAGAAGTAACGTAATAAAAGTATAAAAGCAAAACATGGAGATCGAATTTATATAAGAATACAAAAAAAGGAACTACGAAAAAGAACTTAGTGAGTCAGAAAGCAATTTCTGACTTAGGACCGAATAAGTGGGGTTAAACTAGTTTGAAGGCGCCAACCATCTCCTTTTGCAACTCGGTAGGAAAAACCAAATAAAATAAACAAAAATTCAAAGTATACAAAAACTCACAGAAAGTATGATAAAACCACTGACTACTATTCTGCAACAAATTTTCCTAAAATCTTAAAGCGTAAAATTTCTAAAACAATTACGTAAGAAAAGTATTTTTCAAGAAAGAATTTTACAAAAATTTATATATATATATAACATGACTTGTGTGTGGAGTACTTCTAGGTGACATGTTTGAGATTGGTAGGGGCAATGATAAGTGCAGCCGTTTATCATATGATACTTTATTCCAATGTTTATGCAAATCATTCTGTACCCCAAACCATGACTAGAGAAGAGTTGTATTTCAAGCGTCGATCAGGAGCAAGATTGCTGTTCGTCCACGTGTTTTAAGTAAGTTAGTTGAAGTCAAAGTACTTATGAACTAGAAATAAAGCATAAGCCAAGTTTAAAGAACAATTGATTTATTAAGATAAGGAACAGGCTATTTACAGCTTTGAATTATTTACAAGAAGATAAATTAAAGATAGTTCGAAAACAGAGCAGGATTCACCTGTGAGATGGGGGCGCCAAACATCGCTAGGCCTAAAGAAGG
>BMAV01008017.1:82582-139141 GCA_019973955.1 Trichonephila inaurata madagascariensis
CCCCCCCCCCCCCCCCTTGTGGGCACTGCTGATTCACTCACTTAAGTATTACGTTACTTTTCTTATCACATTTATAAATTGATTATATCAGAGTAAGAGCTATATTTAATTTTTTATGATGTCTGAATGTATTTTAATTTGTTTCCTTTCATTAAATTAACAAATTCTTTAAATAATCTTTTATTTTCGACTTTTCGATAACTTCGCCCCTCTTAGGGGAGCGAGCCCCACAGTTTGAGAATCGCTGAGCTATGGCAAAAGTGTGCTGTTGCTCAAGGGTCTTACTTCGAGGGAGGATGTGTTTCAGCAACTTAAATGGTAATATTTTTCAATTTATAGGCTCAGTCCGGGAACTTCTTAATCCTACTACGTATATATATATACAGGGTGTCTAAAGATTATTGGGACAAATTTTATGGGGAGGAAGGGGACATCACAATGTTTCAGATTTGCAAGCAATCCATGGTCGGAAACGTCTTTGTTCGGCGTTAGGTGGCATTGTTCAGAAGGGCATTGTAGGAAACAGACCTGTAGAACCACTGTCAATTGAGCTGCATTCGCCTACAGAGAAGCATTGAATAGTTTTACGAACATCCAGCTAGCAGGTGTGCTCTTGATTCACTGATTGGCAGATCGAAATGCACATGAGCAGCTGAAAGATTGTACCGAAAAAGTCACCCACAAAGATGCACCCAACCACCAGATATTTACTAATTTGTATCACAATTTGTAAGATTATGGCTCATTACGAGGTAATACACATAGTTGACAATATCTTTGCCCTCATAGCATCATATTTAAAAATAACATTGATTTTTTTTCCTTTCAATTCGACTTTATAATTTGTTTAGATTTTGGCTATAATTTTGAAGAAAAAATTCATTTTTGGTGAATAACCGGAACCATTTACATTCGGAAATATACAGTATATGTAGGGCCGTGGATAGCCTGGTGGTTAGAGCATCAGACTCCAGATCGGAAGGCCTGGGTTTGATTCCCAATGCCACCAAACACCCTCCGAGTACAAACGGAGTATGTGCTCGTTAAATCAATGGGTCTGAAAGTTTTGTGGGCTGAATCAAGAGTGCAGGGGACTGGAGAATATTTCCCTCCCCTTCAGTCCCATAGCAAAATTGTGGAGGTGGAGATAGGTGATGTCGCCATTTATCGTCCCTTCGGGGAATTTCGCCGAACTAATTCGTACTGTGACCTGTATGGTGCTCAAGGCCTAGGCTAACTACAGGCGTACTTCTAGCCCCTTGCCACGATGAATTTCGTGGGCCTCGTTCTGACTACGTCAGACAGGTGGCATTAGCCACAACAGTATATGTATTTAATATATTATACATGTATTTTAAAATAACTACTCTAAAACACATATAAAAAACTTAACTAAAAGGTTTAAACATTAATTATTTGATACAATTTCTATTAATTTGCTTTACTTATAAAAGTATACGAATCCAAAACTTTAAAAATATATTACTTGTAAGTTAATAACCTTTCCTCTTACGTATTATATTCCTTTGATCGCTAAAAACTATCTCCTGGAAAATAATATTCCGAATACTTGAACTTGGATACTCTTTAGACTGAAAAGAATACATTCTTTTCTGCTCCATTCCGACTAAGTTACCCATAATCTTCGTAACTTTCGAAGAATATAAAGAATTTAAGCCTCTCACCGCCTTTAAACGAAGAAACTTTTATTGAGTAAAGATTCCATCTTACAGAAAAGTTCTACATTAAATTTTTTTCCACTAAGCGCTACTTCGTCTCTTCGTTTTTTTACCCCAACCCACGGCGGGAAATTGAAACAAAAGAACTGAAGCAGGAAACAAAACTGAATTTCGCTTCGATAGAAGAAAATTCGGAAATCCGCCCCTGCGCTTTATTGGGAAAACCCCGTTTTTTTCTCTCCTAAAATGACCGTGGTGTTAGCGGAGCTCAGGGAACTCAGGTTAATCCGGGATTGGTCCTTTTAGAAAAGGTTTTTTTGTGTGGAATTCTCTCTATTTCTTGGGCTCTAATCCGATGTAATGGCGCAAAGGTTACTCGGGCCTTAATCCTAGAGCCAGTTCGATGATGCTGTTGATTTGGATCGTTTTTGCTTTCTTTTGTTATTTTCTCGGCGTCTCGGATAGTTTGGGAAGTTCCAACGAAGATCTAAAGGCGATTATGATCTTTTCATCCTCTGATGTGGAAATAGTAGATACTAAAACTAGCAGTACTTTTCCGCTGCAATGGCTTTTCGAAATGAGCCTTTAAGGAGACTGTTAGGTTGATTGTTAGTAGAAGTTATTTTTTGTTTCTCTTTCTTTTTGTATGTCTTTGGAAGTTTGAGTTTAAAGTAAAGCAGCTGGACTTCGTTTAAGCTGGATTTTAATCTTTTAAATTTTTTCATACATATACGTTATAGAAATGCAAAAAATATAAAAGTATTTTAATACCATGTACAAAATACAGTTGAAAAGTATTGATAAAAAAAAGCACTACAAGAAACTCATTATAAATATGCTAAGTTTCGTTTTTTATTCGTGTCTTTCTTGAATATCATGAATTGTTTCGACATTTAAAGGGAATCAAATATGTAGCTCGGCGTTATACGGGCAATCTCAAAGAGTAATGTGTTATTCTGTAGCGGAAAGAAAAGATAAGGTCATGTGACATCAACATAATATTCTTTCTCATATAAATAAAAAGAAATTTCAAAGCTCTTTATATTCCTTTATTTTTCTCTGGTTATATTTTCATTTGAGATATCAAAAATAATTATGACGTAATTTCAGTGTCCAACAGCTATCCCGGTGTTACTGGGGCTTGCGTGATCCTCTGGAGAAGGGGGTCACATGCCAGCCTACGGGCTAAATTAATACTTCGTGAGGGCATCAAGTTCCAAATTTGGTAAGGTTGAAATTTTAAAGAGCTTACAAATTTCACACCCACAACAAATTAAGATAGTTTTTAACCAAACAATGTATTTTACCCAATATTAACAGCATATTGCGTATTTGGCGATTTCAGAGCGACATGCGGTCAATAGTGGAAAACCGTTTCCTCTCATGTTCAAACACAGTAATAATAGCTATGGCAGGATTTTGCAAAATTTTGGACATGACGAAATGTGATAATTTTATACTACCATAAAGAGAGTTCAAACACAGAGTTCAAGAGAGTTTGAACAGATACTTTGAAAATTATTTTCAAGGGAATAAATTAGAGGACATTATATATATATATATATATATATATATATATATATATATATACACTTAACCGCTTATGTTATCCAAATATTTTTAAAAAGATAATTAAATAATTTCATTTTTCCTATGTGTTAGCTTCGAATCTACGAATTATTTATGTTTAGTTTAAATTACTTAATAATTATGAATGTTTAAAAATTAATACTAGTATTTAATTGTTCTCAGAAGTTTTTAAAAAAAAATTAGCAAATTCACTTTGTATTCGGTTTATTATTTTTGAAGCTAAAAAATAGTGAATCAAATTCAAAAATAAGTTTATTTCAATTTAGTAATTATTTAATTTAATTATTTTAATTTATTTCCGTATAGATATCCTTTATATCACTGTTTCTCAAACTCTGGGATGTGCTCCCAAGGTGCGCGAGCGCATCGGAAAGTCGGAAATAAAATATTATTTAAAAAATTATCAATTTACTAAAGGGAAGCCAAACAGAAAATGCATTCTGACTTAATAAATAAAAAATACACATTTACTCTGATATAGTATAGTTATAAATGTATCTCAGTACGGTACAGTATATTTGATACTAACTACTAGTGATATAATTACTAGTGATTTTTCATTGGGCTTATCATACACAAAATTTAATACTTATCTTGATACTTTGTGCGGTTTAAAATTAAGGTCGTATTGTAGCTTTAGCGTCAAAGTATTATACATTATTACTACATTCAACACATTGTTATTGTATGGGGAAGGGGGGCGCGATGAAAATTCTGATTGAAAATTTTTTCACGAATATAGAAAGTTTGAGAAGAACTGTTTTATATTCATTACATTAGATATCTTTAATATTTATATTTTATTCTCAGACACCAAAGTAATACCTCTTCTACACCGCATAAGCTAGCTAGGCCCTCATTAAATGGCAGTATATCACGGATATGCTATTTACATGTCTTAGTTTTCTTTAAAAAAAAGGGGCTATTGTAAGCAGAAGAGAGATATAAACAGAACTGAGATGATGGTTGTGCAATGAAGGTAACGGCAATTTTTAGTATGTCATCATGCTTTATTACTATTCATGAAGAAAGAGGTACAGCCCCAGGAGAGGTTGGACTTCTGCCTGTTGGTTCAAGTAGGGTATTTTATTTTCCATCTACCACCCAGAGGTTAAACTTGAGAATGCATTCCCCTATCCACCACCTGAAGACGCGCCCTTTAGGGATTACAGGCACCACCGAGGAAGTACACTTCGTTAGCTTCTCAGTTTGAAAAGACAGTGCATCATGCAAAGGATCCATGCGCGTGTTTATATTGATGAAAATGAGGTGTCTGATACCCTGGCAAAGGCAAAGGAACATTAACGGCAACACTGAAACACTCGTCACTCTAAGCGATCAAAATAAAGACTTTTAAATAGAAAAATCAAGCCGTAACACCAAATTCCTGAAATTATTACAAGTAGAAGCAGGGATGTCTTAAGACTTCTTGAAGCCCTGGGCCTCTACACAAATGTAGGCCCAATCTATGACCCATAAAAATAGACATTTCATAGCATACATTGTGAAATACGCGTACAAACAATAATCCGAAGCAGATAAATGTATATGACTTAAGGTATCCTCCGAACACGTTGAAAATGACCAAATTCGGTCTTGACAGATATTTTTCTTTTTTATTTTATTGAATATACAGCTATCTTTTGGCTTTACAAAACATACTTTGTTTTGTTTCTACACTACCTAGAGGTCAAGCAACAGTCAATTTTATAAAGTTAGAAAAATCGTAAGAGTGGGTCTTTGATCTACCAGAAGTGGGCATTTAAATTGTTCAAAATCTATCATGGCGAGTCTTATAACTCAAAATATTACAAATGTATTTCTATAGATCTTTGAACCTGATATTTATGCTATTTTTTAGAGAATGTACTAAAATATTTCTTATTGTATGAATACTTTTGGAGTTAGGGCTTGTTATTTAAAAAATGGTCTCATAAAGAATGTGACTTTTCTTATAATGTTTACTCAATCAGCTCTAAAATTATCAAATTTTAAAACAGTACATTCTCTAGATAAATGCATCTAATTTGTTTTGGTAATACTTTTACTAATATGAGTTTATTGCTTTTTTCTCTAATTCCTTTAAAGTTTTACAAAAATATTGCTAAAATTTCAGTTATTATTGTGATTTTTGTAAAATTTAGGCAATTTATTTTAAATATTGTTGTTTAATTATTAGTATTTATTGGTATTGAATCTTAAAATAGTATTTATAATGTTTAAAAATACTATTTTGTCTAAAAGTACTTCGAACGTGTCCGGATACCTTAAATCACACAGACCGTGTCGACCAATAACCGCCTTTTGACTGAATGAGTAATGATAGTGTATGGTCCTTTGCATGGACCATGGCTATTGCATGCAGCCAGTTGACATATCGTCTGAAATCCTCAGTATTTTTGAATAATACAACCGAAAATAAATTTGACAGTTGAAATTTTCCGAATAATGATCTTATTAAGGCTGAGTCGAGAATGAAACAAGGCCCTCATGAGGATGAGACCCTAGACCCGGGCCCAGTTGACCCATGCCTTAAGACCTCCCTGAGTAGAGACCTGTAAATCAAATTAACAAGGTTTAGAACAAGACACTTTAGGAGCATGCAAATTCAGAAGAATGGGACAAGGTAATACTCTTTCTGCAAACGCTGTCACGATGCGGAACTTAACACCAAACATTTTTTCTCCTGTCCGTCCATTCTTGCAAAATTGAAGCACATTAGCAACAACCTCCGTGATGACTTAGACGAAGATAACTGCATCCAGATTACCAATGCTGTGTCTTTCGGACTTTTGACCCTATTTAATTATTTTGTCCATGGCAAAACACGAACCAACTATCATGATCTACATTTGGTATTGTTAATTCTTAATGTGTGTTGTCGTATGCATTAAAATAAATAATGCTTTGTTTTGAAATGGAGCAAGGTGTTCTTCCACAAACTAAGTAAACCAATAAAAAATACATAAATGCCAAAAAACACACACATTCAGATTTATTTTTATTACGAGATCTGTTCAATAAGTAATAAGACTAAAATTATAAAAATAACAGAATACATATAATAGTCATCATTTACTATTTTTTTTCAAAATAACTTCCGTGGTACGTAATGCATTTATCTTAAAGTCCTGTCCACTTCTTAAAAACATGTAAAAGTCCGTTTTGTGAGAGCTGTTTCAAAACCTCCTACGCAGCCTTTACTCATGAAGTGTTGCTTGCAAAACGTTTACCTCGTAATGGTTTCTTAAATTGAAGAAACAGCCAGAAATTGCATGGAGTGAGATCAGGATTGTATGGAGGGTGTGGTAAAATCTCTACGTTGTTCTGCTGCGAAACATACAGTACGCAACGAGCAATATGGGGTCGGGCATTGTCATGGTGCAAAAGGGAGCCATTTCGAAGCAATAGACGTTTCCTTTTAACGTGCTATACCATTGTTCGAAGGACATTCGTGTAGTACGAGTCGTTTACGGTAGTAAGGGTGTTGATACACAATTCCTTCATAATAAAAAAAAATTATGGTCATAACTTTACCAGCTGATTTCTCAGTTTTTGCTTTCTTGAGTGTAGGTGAAGATAGATGTTTTCATTCACTACTTTGTTGTTTTATGGTTAGATCATAGTAATACAACCAAGCTTCGTCTACTGTGGAAAAGAGTTAAGATATTGCTGCCTTCTTGTTCCAATATTTAACCATATCGTATAATTCAAAGGTCTCCGATGCTGATTTTTGCTTTCATTTCGACACCTGGGCGAGTCTCGTCGGAGCCCAAAAACACACTTCAGTTCGATCACGTGATACTCAAAAATACAAGTCTGTACACGCCATCTATCGGTAGCTTTTGTTAATACAGACAACAAACTTCTCTTATGCCACAGAAATTAACATTCCAATGAGTTGTTTTGCGGCAGTAAAATTAGTTTTATTACTTATTGAACATCCTGCGTAAGTCATTCTTATTACAGCAAAATTTGTAATTGTCAGTTCAGAGACGAAATATTCAAATGTAAACATGTATTGTGAGGAAATAGGAATACCTGAAGAATAGTATAAACAAGAAAAATGAATAACTTGATTTTTCTTATTTTACACGTAACCATTTCTTATTTAACACGTTACCATTATTACTATATGGTGTCTCTTTTATATATACCAGTTCAATTTCGTAGGCAGTGTTAAAGTTAGTCATGGCTAGAAAAAGTTACTCAGAGAGATATAGACACATTCTACAAACTCTCTCTCTCTCTCTTGAATGATAAGAAGTTATTCTTTTCTACTAAAAAGTTATACAGTTTCTGAAACTACAAGACACAACCCATAAAACCTTTTCAAATATAAATTCTTGTCTTGAAAAAAGCAATCTAAATTTACGTCCGGTGTCAGACAATAGATCCGAAATTCCGGTGTCTGATGCACCCGTTTTATTACCCGGTCATACCGGATATTTTCTTGTTCGTTGTCTCAGCAATACTTGGATAGGAACAATTTATTGTTATTTTAAACTAATATTACTTTCAAAATGAATAATGATGAAGCTGTACAATAACGTTAAAATTTTTTTACTACACAAACTCCATGAATTTAAACTTATAGCATTTATGCCATGTCATACAAAATAATTCCATAGTTAAATTATGTAATTATTTCATTTTCCTCTTTTGTTTTAATTTTAATCAAACCTATCTATATAACTTTTAAATGTAATTATTGTGTTTGGTTAATTTTGGGATTGTAGATTATATTTAGTGCTGTGCAATATAATTTGACTTCAAAAACTTGAAAAGCTTCCATAGTAGGGTGATAAGGTTTTTATTTCAGAATTTCAAAACTTACCTTAACGGAAAAGAAGATATCTGGTATTTAGAGGAAGTGAAAACTAAAATAAAAAAATATTTTTTTTTTTGTTAAGTACTGCAGAAGGGAAATTAAATTTAGGCATTTGCGCATTATTACGATAAAAAGGTCAAAGTATTTTTTATTGAAGAAAAAAACAGAGATCTATATTTTCGTATTTTTAAAATTTATTTTGATGTGAAGTCACCTGCTTAATAGTTACTACAAAAAAATATCGGGTACATTTAACAGCTTCTATAATATTAAATTTTTAAAAAGCCTACTGACGAAATTGCAGAGCATGATAAATTGGAGGACTGAAAACTGCTTGAATTGGACCGATTCGATGGTGTGGGAAGAACTAGGGTCAGTGCCGGTTTAAAATCATTTCAGGCCCTGGGCTCAGAATATCTACGGGCCCTTTTGGTACTGGCAAATCTTAGGAAGGGCTCATGGATTCGGTTAAGTACAACTAATCTGGACCAACGGGTGCTCGCCCCAAGCGTTCAGTGTATAAACCTGCCCTGGCTAAGGCTATGAATTGTTGCAATATATATTGTACTACTCACTACACTGTCCAAATTTATTACTAACCATCATTTTTCGATTTGCAAATACTTTCATTAAATTCTACGAAAGTATGCAAACTTCCCACCAAAGACATATAAACAGTAATACTTGCAGTTAGTATACTGTTAATTGCGTATGAATAAATAAAACCATTTGAGGCTTTGAAAGTGCTTCTTTGGCTTAAGAAGACGGTGTTTATTTTTATTATCTGTCAAAGTGGGCTTGACATGCCAGCTGATTATTATTTAAAAGTCATTTTGACATACTTCTAATTCATAAAATAGCAAATATGTTATACCTCTGGAAATTTCATGTTTTGGAGATTTTAGATATATCAAAATCTCAAAATCCATAATCTAAAGACTTTTAGCCTACTGACTGCTTTTAAATTTTGAAATTTTTTTAAGAAATTTCTTTTCATCTAATCTCCGTAACATAGAACATCTTTCTCACATAGACAGATTCCGATTAATCACACTATTTCCTCCGTATAACCACACTCCTTCCTATTAAACAAGCTTTCCAAATAATTTATGTACGTGTCATGCCTTTCAAATATCAAAAATATTGCTAACCAAATCTCAAAAATTTAAATATCAGCATCACGACTGCTTATCTAAAGTCATATATTTCTATATTTCAATCTAAAGATAAATATCATCACCACCCAAAATTATTTACCATGATCGAAAAATTTCCAGGAAAAGATCTTTCGCATACCCATGCAAATATTGCATTACGTTTTTGCACCAATAGTATCCTTTTAACAACTAATCTCTAAAGATTCCACCACATATACATCGTATATATCGAGATTATATTGATAAACTGCCGTCTATCTTAAGAGTTGATTATTCCCAAAGCACTCTGCTACTTTTAACGAAAATATTATCCTTTATCAGATCAAAACAACTCATCTCTACTCTGCTTATTTTCCTCCAACTCCTTTCCCTTCTAGAAATTTCTCATGCACCTCTTCTTCAATCCGTCCCAGGAACCTTAATTTCATTTTGGGCCAGCACCCAAATCGTGGTCATTTTTCGGTCCCGCTACACCCCCGAGGGAATAGGGGAATTTTCTAACTTTTACCCGATATTCCCCACACCCTCTTCGACCACCCTTCTTGCAGACGATAAGGACGAAGGCCAGATTCGAAGTGAAGAGAATTTGGGAAAATTTGCATGGAGATGAGAAAACTTCCCCTTCTTCGATAACGTGGAGATAACGCAAACTTAGATCGCTTTACATATCCGGATACTACGAAAATGAGTATTTAGAACATATAAAGAAGCTTGTCATTTATCGAAGGCTTCCTGCGAGGTATATTTTACCGGATTTAACAGGAAGCCTATCTGCTCGATAAACATATAGGGGTAAAGAGCACAGTATATTATACTTATGTGACAAGTTTAAGATAACGATGTTTATATTACAGAATTGAGATAGGACTGAATATATTTCAACTATTTATTTTTAAGGGATTTAAATAGCTCTTTCTTGTATTGGAAATATTTAATATCATGTAAATGAAGTTGGGAATTAATTTTATATACATGTATATTAATATTTTGAAACAACAAAAATAGCATTACTCTATGAGTTAGTATATCATATATTTAATTAAAAGAGATATAAAGTAGTTTAACTATCCAAATTTTTATACAATGTACATTCTTGTATACATTTTACATCTTGTATTTTAGATATCTCTTTCGCCGCTATGAATTTCGCGGGCCTCTATCTGACTTCTTCAGGCAGGTAGCATTAGTCACAACCCAGATATCTTTAGTTATTCATACACACATACGAATATATACACATATAAGCATAAACACAGATATATACATAATAATTCTCCATTTAAATCTTCTTTCATGAGATTTTTTTAAACATATGTTTGAGTCCTGAACCTTCCAATACATGCCTAATTGTCCAAAACTTTTCTTCAAAACAGCAATTTTGCCACACTTCAAAGTGTGATGATACAATATTGCATTAGCTATACATCAATACTGACCAATCAGCCTATTAAAATACTGGAAATTGTGTAGTTATCAGACATTCAAGCTGCTTTTGTTGAGAAAAGGTATAAAAGCTGAGACCTCGGGAAAGTGAAAAAGAACACTTTTGTCCATTGTTATATGTTTGTGAGTGTTTTTCTTGCATTTCGCTTTTTGTTTTGAAAGTATCAATAAAATGTGAAACTAGTTTTTTTTTTAATGGCTTCTGCAATTAATTGGGGCAACGGGATAAATATGTCTCATAAACGTGTTTGAATGCCTTTTAAGTTTTATTAACATAGTTTAAAGTTTCTTCTATAATTTCTTTAAACTTATTTAATTAGTCTTTAAAAAGGACCTCCATGACCAAGTTGATGATACTGAAAAATGACATCTCTCATGGTAGTAAATATATTTCGAAAAAAAGCTTATCAATAAAGTAATATCTTTAAAATGATGTCTCTTCACAGAATATATGTTATTCGGAAGTAAATGTATTGTTAAAAAAACATCATAGAAATTAAAAACATTTAAAATTTTAAAACTTACATACACCAATATGAGAATTATATTCCATAATATTAGCAAAAAGTAATGTTAAAAATTATAAGCAGTCAAATTTGGGCCAATGACAAAAAAAAAAAAAAATAACTATATGAACTAAATTCAAAATTAATAATTCATTAAATATTTCACTAAGTCAAATAGATGTTTATTCATTCTAAAACCTTTGATATCCATATATGTTTTATACACTCTCTGTTCATATTAATTTCTTAGTTTCAGAACTGTATTAACTAATTTTTATAAAAACTTTTACATAAATAATATTTAACTGTAAGTATATACGTTTCAAATACATTAAAATATTATACATTTATAAAAAAAGAACATAGCTTTTATTTATTTGAATTTAAACTTCTTAAAATGTATAAGATATCCAGTTATTTTCACAAAAATTAAATGTTTCTGAAAAACATCCCTCGCATAATTTTGATTGCAAATCTGTTTTGCAAAAAAACAGAGTATCCATATTCGATATTGTCTCCAGACGGTTTTCTGATAAAAAAAAATCGTTCTCTCTGACTAAAATTTCCAGCGTTCTCATATCCCGTTTCATTGTATTCTTCAGTTCATTCAAAACAGAACAAACTTCTTTCCTTCTTAGCGATAATTCAAACACCAAACATATGTAGATTAACCCTTCCAAAAACTTCCCCCAACACTTACAAAGTTTTTCAGCTCTCTAGCTTGGTCGAGTTCCTTAGCTTCTTGGTAAACAAAAATAGGAAGGGAAATCGAAGCACAACCGTCAAACACCATGGATCTGGAAACGTATGGGTATCTTTATTCATGCCCCAAAACACCGTAATAAATGTCGGAAAGTTTGCATGATGAAGCGCAACCTGACTTAGGGGGTAAATATTGAGTTCATCTTGAACGGAACTCCTAAGCAAACTTCATGTCGAGTATAGGCTTTGTTTCTCAGAGGTACTCTCTGGTTTCAAAAGATATCGATTATAAAAGATGACGTCTGGCAAAGAAAAAGAAGAAGAGAGCCCATGGAGAAGAAACAAGAAACCGGAAAGAAAAATTCGCATTTATCACTGGCAAACATTCTTTGGCAGAAAATCATCAAGCTTCTGTAGTTCGGAGAATTTTTCATCTTTGCGAATTCACCATCTGCTTTTTTTTTTTTTTTTTTTTTTTTATCGTCCCAGATTTTTCTAACTTTGAGTCAAAGGAAGTTCTGGATGAACATTTCAGGAAAGTTGGCTCTTTTTTTCGCGGGATATTTAGTGAGATTAATCTCGATAGACTGATATCGGTGAATGTGATACATGGTATCAGTAAGAGATGAAAAGGGCTGTGTTTGTGTTTGAAGGTATCCGACTACGTTCGGGACCGTGATATTAAAAAAGCGCATAAATGGATAATTTTCGTGATATTTAGTGTCACTTAGATTAGAATATATGTATAAAACTGTTTTAAGGACATTTGAACAAAAAATTTATTTAAATACAATATTTCGGCAAAAAATTAACTTAGAAAAACCTTTATTCGAAACGTTTTCCTTTTGTGAAAAATGCTTCTATTATAATAATATTTTGCCTGTATATAACTCAGACCTCTGTACAGAGGCTCAGCTATGATTTTTGAAAATTTCACATTATTTTGAGAGTTACAACCCATTGAAATAATTATCGACGTTTTTTCTTCTTAAAATTCCTCCCCTCAGTTGTCCCCCTCAAGGGGCTCACCTTCTTTAGGTAGGTACGGGTATCACAATCCCGAGGTACCCTAATGATCTTTTCCTTTTCCCAATAGGTTTACTATCTTTGGTAAACATGGGTGTCACGACCCCGGGGTACCCCAGTGATCCTTCTCTATTTTCACCCTCCATCTTGTCATCCAATTTCTCCTTTTCTTCTTTTCCCGTCCAGACCACAGACCTATGAATGTTTGGCGCAGTATAGCCAAATCTGGCTCTTGCGCCATAAAACACCAAACTCAACTCAACTCAACCCCTCAGTTGTAGTTAAACATGGATAAACCCACTTCTACGTTATATAGTTCAAAAATTCTAGTTGAGCCTCTGTACAGAGGTCTGAGCTATAGACAGGCAAAATATCATTATAATAGAAGCATTTTTCACAAAAGGAGAATATTTTCAAAATGGGTCATTCTATGTTCATTTTTTGTCAAAATATTGTACTCAAATAATTTTTTATTGTAATACTATTCCTAAAATAATTTTATATGCATTTTTTAATCTAAGTGACACTGAATATCATAAATATTATCCATTTATACGTTTTTGCAAAATCACGGTTCCGAACGTAGTCGGATACCTTAAACCACAACGGCATAATTTTATTACTACTTTGAGGGTTTAGAAAAAATGTTTTTCCCATGAATATTTATTACTTTTCCCCAAATATTTTTTTTTAATTTTATTCTTAAGAAAAATATAATTAATGCCATTCTTGATTTAAAAATGTAATGGTAATTGCTTAAACTCATTATAGGAGCATACAGACAATCAATAGTGCACAAACAGGGGGGGAAGGGAGTCCCCGGGTCTGGACCCACCCCCCAAAGCATTTGATTTTTTTTCTATTGATTATAATCATATGTATATAGTACATAAAATTTAATTAAGTATTTGTTAGTAGTAATTAAATTTATTAATTAATGCTTATCATTTATCCAATAATTAATTTTTTAATGTTTTTTGTTCCCGAAAATCGACAAAATCAAAAGAATATGAGGGCGGCGTATTGGAGCATGATGTGTGAACGGTGGACTTCCGAACTTGGACTTTCAATGGTTGGAAATTTTAATCCGAAAAAAAAAAAAAACCCTCTGATTTCATTTAATTTATTTATGATGAAATTTGTTGTCATCATTTTTTCAGATACGTTTTGGTTTATTCTAATGCGTAATAAAAGCAACGGCAAATTCTAAGAACCTGAAAATAGAAAGTGAATTTTAATTTTCAAAAGTTTGGTATAGTTAAGAATAATACCATTAAAAGAATATCAGGAAAGTGATGATTTTTTTACTGTTTATTCATTTATATTAGTTTTATAAAAAAACCCACTTAGAAACTTAAATAGAGATCTTTATATTAATATTAATTAACTGCAATCATTTTATAGACAAATAATAGATTCTTTCAAAAATAATATTTTTGCATACTTCACAAGACATAAAAATCAATGTTTGCTTGATTAGAAATTGATTGATACGTGATAATGAGTATTTTAATGCATAATCCAGTAAAAAACTAATGAAGTCTTAAGCAGTTAAAAGTTGAAAAATAATTAAATAGTTAAAGAAATATGGATTTGCTTATTTAATTAATGAAACAAAATGATACTGCTTGATTTATGTTTTAATTAATATAATGAAAAATTCTATTAATTAGTAAGGCACTTGTGAGAAAAATATCTTTTTTTATAAGGCATATGTTTTATGTAAGATAACTTAAGCACAAAATTATGTCTTAAATAAATATTAAGCAATGTCTTAATAAGCATTAAATAGTATTTGAACTTTTTCTTGCGTTGCAGCAAAATACACGGTATTCTCTATCAAATTCACTATTCCTTTTTTTAAGTAAAATCATTTTAAAATTATATCTGTAGATCGTATGTAAGAGATGAAATATTTACAATAATAAATATTTCAGTATTTTCTACACTATTACAAAATGTAAGAAAATAGCATTATATTTTCTAATTAATGACATGCGTTCATTTACAGTATTAAATGCACACACACAATGTCACACGCACACACACACATTTTATATGTAGCAACCTATCTTATTAACTTAAATTCTAATCTTTTACACGTTTTTCTAATCTCCTATGATATTTCCCCAACATAGAGTATGTGGGGATTTATCTGCCTTTTTCTTAATATATACTGGATGAAAAAAACGCAGAATTAACATTTTCTTCTGCTTTTAAAATTCGCTAACATAAATTCGTTTTCCTACTCAATTTTTTTCTTACAAGGACTACTTACAAAACGCAATTGTTACATATATAAATGTCAGTGTGTGTGCGTGTATTTCTTAACAGACAATTTGAGTTTATTAATTAACAAATATTAAGAGTGATAAGTATACATCGCATCATGTGTTGAGCATTTAAAATAATTAAATATTTTAAATGCTCAATTACAAATAATTAAATCGTTTATCAGAATATTTTGCTGGTGTTTAAATAAGTAGGTAAATACCAACAAGAGATATTGGTTTTGGAATTGGACAGATAAAATAGTAAAATTTCCTAGATTCCTATTAAACTCTCTACAGCACTATTTTCCTTTCTTCTTTAAAACTCCCTTTTTTATATAGTTTGTTAATTAATTCAAATTCCAAAGGTTAATTAATAAAAGAAGAACATTTAAAATGTTTTCGCAATGAGCAAGAAATACATTCGGAACAATGCCAATATGCGATATCGAAACAGAAATGTGTCAGAGAAAATAAAAAAGGATTCAAATTGCCTCCATCTCAAAAATACCGCCCATTCTTATATATTCTTTAAAACCATCCAATATGACAGCAGACTGGGAATCACTTAGGAGACGATAAACGATTTTTTGACGCGGAATTTTCAATAGTATGGTAATATCCTTGAAAGACATCTCAATAGGCTGTTGGTTGGAGGGAAAAAAATGGCGAATATTTAAATGAAGAATTGCCTGTCTGAAAAGGCAATATATTAAGAAACTAATTCCTAATAAATGCAATCTGGCCCTAAGGCTTTAATTTCTTTCACAGCCCGTGCAATTATCGGAAACGGTTTACTATTTTTCTTCAAATGAATAAAAACAAAAATTTTTTATCCCCACCTAAGTACCTCATTAGGCATGCACTGTTTAAGAAAATGTGTTACCCTAAAGTTGTTTTTTTTTTCTTTTTTTTCTACTTACGATCGTATGCGCTTTTGAATCTGGAACTATTCACTGATTTGATAAAGGAATTCGATTACGATATGCCATTTTAGTATATCGATTTTGCACAGCGATACGTCACAGTAAAGTAATTTCAATCAAATTGGTGCCATTAAATTTGCTAGATGAATTGTGAAAAAAAAAATAGTTTTCTTTACTTACTTGTAATGAAATAAAAGTGGGGAGAATAAGAAAAATAGATTTAATTGGATGTCTAGGAATATATATATTTTACTAAACTATATATTTCTT
Organism: Trichonephila inaurata madagascariensis; assembly: GCA_019973955.1. Taxonomy (NCBI): domain Eukaryota; kingdom Metazoa; phylum Arthropoda; class Arachnida; order Araneae; family Nephilidae; genus Trichonephila; species Trichonephila inaurata. The sequence goes on from BMAV01008017.1 coordinate 98,983, forward strand.
TTTTCATATTTTTTTCAAATTATTGAACATTTTTTAACTATACCATGACTGAATTTTAAAGTTGACTTATTAAAGTTTTATCGCAATTTCCTTAGCTTTTTTCCATTTTTTGCTTAATTATTCAGCAACTTTGTTCAAGAAAATTTGATTCGAATAAACAAACTAAATACATAAAAGAAATATGTATATTTAAAAATTTTATTTGACAGTATGTTGGAAAAAACCAAAGATTAGTTCATATAAAAATCATTGCAAGTTATTAACTATTACTTTAATAACATAATTATATTTTTGTTTTCAACTGATAATGAACATTTTAAACTTATTTCTCTGCCAATTATATGTTCTTTAAAAGACTGAAATCCTTTAAAAGATTAATTTGCTTTAAATTATGCATTTAAAGAACAAGAAAAAACATCCTAAGCATATATTTAATTGCATTTGCAATTTGCTATAAAAACTTGTTTCAATGTATATTATATGACATATAATGTGTATGTATAACTCTATTTTGAGTTTTTGAAAGAATAAGTTTGAAGAAATTTTGAAAAATATTGAATACAAAGAGGCATTATTTAAAAACAAATATTCAAACTAAATTATAGGTGTATTTTACACATACACAAAGACACACATTACTTTATTATATTTTAAAATAAAACGCATAAGACAAAACACGAAAATTAATTTAATCCTTCAATATATGTTCTTGCAAATAAATTTTAAATATGCATTAGACACATTGGAGGATATGTAAATGTTCTTTTATTAATTTAATAATACAATCCTTGATTAAGTGATTATTATAAATTTTATTACTGTTGTTACATTGTAATTATTTATTTATTTTGAAGATGCTGTCAATAATCTATTTTGATTCTGTAGAAAATATCTTAAAATTAAGGTACGGAATTTCTGAAATATTTTTAAAGATGAATATCAACTCTTCCGTATTGTTTAGTGCAAAGTATTTGACCTTGAAGATGTAATGGAGTAAAACCATGCCATGGTGCCAAGTGTGACATAACTCAATTGGCATCACACCCATTAAATTTCTTCATCCTGTTGTAAGATTTTAGACTCGACGAAGTTTGATATCTTTAGTTTAATTATTTATTTTTATATGTTATATTTACAACTATCTGGTAAATAAATGTTTTGTTTTTGGAATTAATTAATAAATATGTTATATTTGTAGTGGATTAATAAATATATATTATGCTTATACTGAATTCATAATTATGTGTCAAGTTGTTATAATTGATCAATAAATATGTGTTGTATTTATAATTAATTAAGTATTTTAAAATTATATTAATTATTTTTTCTTTTTGTAATTTTCTAGAGTTAAAAAAAATGAGAAGAATTTTACATACTTATTCTTTTTTAATGATTAATATATATTTCTTTGCTAATGCACCTTAAGGTATCCGACTACGTTCGGAACCGTGATTTTAAAAAAAAAGCGCATAAATGGATAAATTTCATGATATTTAGTGTCACTTAGATTAGAATACATGTATAAAATTATTTTAAGAATATTTTGACAAAAAAATTATTTAAATACAATATTTCAGCAAAAAATTAACTTAGAATAATTTTTTTCCAAATGTTCTCCTTTTTGTGAAAAATGCCTCCATTATAATAATATTTTGCCTGTATATAGCTCAGACCTCTGTACAGAGACTCAACTAGAATTTTTGAAATATATAACTTAGAAGTGAGTTTATCCATATTTTACGACAACAGAAGGAAGCTATTTTAAGAAAAAAACGCCGATAATTATTTCAAATGGTGGTAACTCTGAAAATAATGTAAATTTTTCAAAAATTCTAGTTGAGCCTCTTTAGAGAGGTCTGAGCTATATACAGGCAAAATAGTATTACAATAGAAGCATTTTTCACAAATGGAGAACATTTGGAAAAAGGATTATTCTAAGTGAATTGTTTGCCAAAATATTGTATTTAAATAATTTTTTTTGTCAAAATCTCCTTAAAAACAATTTTATACATGTATTCTAATCTAAGTGACACTAAATATCATGACAATTATCCATTTATGCACTTTTTTTAAAATCACTGTTCCGAACGTAGTCGGATACCTTAAGCCCTGTCATCTATAATATCTCGAAACAAACTGAAATATATTTAAAAAGTCGACTGAAAATGACACTCCTCTTCTTTTTATAAATTTTATATTTTCTTTTACATTCTCAGTTACCATTAATAAACGTTTAATGATAATTTACTCCTATCATCACATGTATTTTTAAAGATTGATTTAAGAACCCTCTCTCCCAACACATCAAAGAGAACGGCTTTCGAAAATTACGTCCCAACGAATTTCAAATAAGAAATTATCGTTCACTTAAAATAGCCAAGTGCTTATTAAAAATACACCGAATCGCGTTTCTTAATACTAAAGTATCTCCAATCCTTTTCTGCAATAAAATACCAAGTAATTCTCCTCTGGTCTTCTTCGAGTCAGAGTCTATAAATTAAATGAATTGGTGCGGCAGCAATCCTTAATTATATTGCAGATTCATTCGTTGAATTCTCTCACCATTTATCAAGCTTCATTAGCTGTAATTAGGAAGGAGTTTAAAAAAAAAAAGGTTTATGCTCCTTATTTTTTCACCCTCTTTTAGATAAATATAGAGGCATAAAAAATCCGGAAAAAAAAATTACTAGAATCGGGATAATTTCCCCCATTTACATTTGGAAGAGTAAGGTTATTTAGCCTGGAATGAAATTGCTCTTTCCTAACTAAATTATAGTGCTTTTAATATAATATCTTAAATTTATGAGAGATATTAGACAGTGTAATTTCATTTTTGTGAAAATAATGACCTCAAAGGGAAATTTTGTATCTAATTCATTGTTTTTGAATGTTTAAAATTCTAGTTTGGATTAAGCCTAAGTCTTTGAGAATGTTACTGCTTATTCTGATAACACATAGGGGATGGAAAAATATCTCTTTCGGTGCCTAGGATATAGTTAATGCGGTGTTTCTCAAACTGTGGAGCGCGCCCCCTAGGTGGGGCGTGATAACCCTACAAGGGGGCACGAGCGTATCGGAAAATCAAAAATAAAGATTATTAAAAAAAATCAATTTACTAAAGGGACACAAGATGTATTATGGCACAATAAAAATATACACATTTACTCTGATATAGTATACTTATAAATGTATCAGTACGGCACAATATATTTAATACTAAGTTAAGAAAACAAGTTTAATAATTACTAGTGATCATAGTACTATCATACACAAAATTTAATACTCATTGTGATACTTCGTACGGTTTAAAATTAGGGTCGTATTGTAGCTTTAGCGTCAAAGTATTATATATACATTATTACTGCATTCAACACATTGTTATTGTATGGGGAAGGGGGAGGCGATGAAAATTCTAATTGGAAATTAGGTCGCTAATATAGAAAGTTTGAGAAACACTGAGTTAATGTGTATGCGTGAGTACTTTTAAATGATTTTGTCATATTATATCATATATTCATTCAAACATTTTTTTTTAAATGGGCTGCATTTTCACACACAAGCCTTTGCAATCCATTTTCTTCAGTGTAAGAACCATTTCTGTGGCGACACAATCTAGTGGTGGCTCTCTCTACCATACTGAAGGAGCCAAATTGATACTCAAGATATCTTTTACATGGCACATAATTGTATGACATGCAAGCCTACAATTTTCGTATTCAGAAAATCTATCGTTTCCAACCAGGATCGAACCCGCAACATTGGGCTTGCGAGGCTGGTACGCTAGCCTTAAGTTACTTAGATGTTTTCATTTAAGTATCAAAAATCTTGATCCTTTTTCTTAAAATTTTGTATCTAATGTAATAGATATTATTTTTATTGTTTCTATATAAAACTTTTTTAAAACAAGTAAACATTATTTGTATAAATTTTCTTCATGAATAAAATCTTTGTTATTGTTTCTAATGCCACCTGATCAGTAGCGCACACAAAAATTTTTCAAGGGGTGGGTGGTGTCCAGGGTGAAAAGTCCACTATTTTGGTATCAGGTTCGAATCGTCGTCCAACTTATTCTTTTGATTTAGTCGATTTTTGGGAACAAAAACAATACAGAATTAATTATTGAATAAATAGTTGGCATTAATTAATAAAATTAATTATTAATAACAAATACATAATTAATGTACAGAGGCTATGGGGGGTTGTCCGTACCCCTAGGACACCTCCCTTGTGTGTGCCACTGCACCTGATCGATGGTGCTACATAGAGATCCACAGAATTCACTGTGGTAAGGGACTTGATTTTCGGGGGTTGGGTGTAGGGCTAACAAACCTACCCCTTAAAAAACTCTTGTTACGAAATCCCAAGAAGAAAATTTATAATAGAAACGATTGTACTACTGAAATCCAAAATAGAATTACAATGGCTAATAGATGTTTTAATGGAATACGAAAATATATGAAATCAAATTTAATCAAAAGAAAAACAAATGCTCTATTGTATAAAAGTCTTTTAAGATCAGTATTAACTTATGCATATGATACTTGATCCATGTCTCGAACAGATGACAATATGATAAGTATCCACGAAAGGAAGATTTTAAGATCCATTTTTGGAGGAATTCAGGAAAATGGAACATGGCAAAGAAGATAAAATTTAAAGCTCTATCGATCATTTAAGGAATCTGACACTGTCAACTTCATCAAAATACAGCGAATTAAACGGGCAGGTCACGTTGTCCGAATGAACGAAGACCGCACCACTAAAAATGTATTCAATGCTCAACCAATTGGCACACGAAGAAAGGGCAATCCAAATCTCAAATAGATTGATGGTCTAGAAAAAGATCTCCTAGTTTTAACAACTAGGCATTGTAGAACATTGGCAGGAAGAAGGCTGACCTGGAAAAGGCTTCTTGAGAAGGCCAAGACCCACCCTGGGCTGTTGTGCCACTGAGGAAGGAAGGGACTTGATTATGTCCGTCGTTAGTCGCAACTTATGAGCACCATACAAGCAACAGTACGATTTTTTCTTTTTCCGCCCTAAGCTTGAGGGAGAACGTGATGGATGGCCAGGGGGCTTACCCTTCTTTCCAGGGGGCTTCTTCTTTCTTGACGTGTATCTAAAGTGTCCCCATTCCTCAGAGGCACAATAACTTCAGGACAGCCAATAATAATTTACTGGCAGTTAAGTCAAAGCAGTCTCTCAACAATTCTCAACTCAGCCTTTCATCCCTTCAGCAGGTCGATAAATGAGTATCAAGTTTGCTTGGGAACTTAACGGGGAGTGGGGGTCACGTCAGACTGACCACCTGACCGGAACATTTGCTCAAACACCTCAGGGTCCAAAGTCAAGTATACTTTTTCTAAAAAATTCTGATGGCCTGCTGATTGGTGTTTCACCATTGCAGACCTAGTACATTCCCCCTGACCTGGTATCTCTTTTTAGTGCGGATACCAAGCACCGCAGGTAATTTTGAAGCCCAGTTTCATCCATAGAGGGAAGCATTTAAGCTCCGACGATGTGAACCAGTACAAGGATTTAATTTTGCCGAGAGCACCCAAGCCAAACAGATACTCTAATGATCTTTTACTTAATGATCTTTCTATTATCATGCGGCATGGCCACTGTCGATTTTCTGCATCATGGGACCCGCAACCTTAGGTGCAGTAGACCAGCTACATACCAACCACGTCAACCAGCCGGCGGCAAAACCTTATTATCAACAAAAATGCATGATTTTAAAACATATTAAAAATATGATAAAATTTTCATGAAATGTATTCAAATCTTGTTACATGTGATCAAACATAATTTTTTTTTAAAATTGGAATTCGACACTAAAGTGAAGTTGATTTTTCCAAAATATAAATAAACGGAATTGTATATAGATTACACGTTAGAAATCTGCTTCAGCCTATGCGACTTATTATAAAAATTGAAACAGTTCACGATATTGGGGGAAAGACGGTGCTTACTCGTAATTGATTTAAACTAAATATTCTTATGTTCCAGTGTCATTAATTAATTATCTCTTCAGAGTAGTTGGAATATTTCTTTCCATGAAATTATATCACTACAATATCCGAACCATAAATCTAACCTTACAATATTTTTTATTTATATTTTTAAATCACTATATATTATTTCTTTAATATATTTTATTGAGAAAACTTATTTGCACTCTTTAGGTTTATCATTATCCTTTTATTTTTTCAATATACTCTAGTATTCAACTTATATAATTGCTATTTTAATTATAAAAGCAATTATCATTATATTTATAAATGTCGGATTCCACAAATTTTTCACCTCGAATTCATTTTCAGCTAATGTAATCATTAATAATAAAATCTTTCTTGTTGTTGTCTTGCAGTGCTTTGAACTCTAACTGTATAATCTTAGTATTTTGTACATAAAAAAGGCTCGTCACTATTAGAATTTATCTTTATGCTTACATTTAAACATTTGGTGATTGTAGTTCTTTTCCTTCATTTTATTGAGATGTCCCAGGGGTATTAATTGTGTCTCGAGTCCTGAAAATACAAAAAAAATGTTCGATTAGAACTAATTCATTGAGGTTACGATTAAATAATTTGATTCTTTTACACATTATTTATGAAGAAATGAGGTTTCAAAAAAAGCGTAAAACCTTTAAAATACTACCATAATTTTAAAACTTTATAAGCATATGAAAACAAGAAAAATTTTCGTAAGAAATATTAATTAAGATTTAGGTTCAGGGTGATATTTTTCTAAAATAGTAGATCTAATTACTAGTAATAAGTTGAATTTAATATTAAATGTATCCTTAATAGAGTGTAGCATTTTTATGTAAATAGAATATAATGTTATAGTAAATATTTTTTGTTAAAAAATTAATTTTTTAATTTTTTTTAAAAAAATTCAATATTTTTCAAAATATTTTGAAATAAAAAGATATATGATACTAAAGTTAGGCAAGGCGTAAAGAGTATGGTGCATTTTATAATTCTACACAGTTTCGTAGATCACAGACTACTATTTTAGAAAATACCTTACGCAACGTAAAATGTACATATTATTTCTTTCTCCGAGATGTTTCTTATTTTCATATGCTTGTAATTTTTACAATTATTATTATATTTTAAACATTTTTCACCTTTTTGAAACATTACTTCATAAATAATGAATAAGAGTTTCGGTTTGTTTAATTTTAACCTCCAACTATTCTAATGTCAAAAATTGTTTATATTATCAGCTCGCGAGACAAAATTAACACCCCTGAGACCCTAATAGGGAAGAGACAGAACAAAATGTATAGATTAATTGAGAAAGGTTTCTTGACTAAACGATCATATCCAAAATTCCTTCCGATTGCCCATTTTTTTACCCATTTCCGTTTATCTCAATTAAATATTCCACAGATACAGACATATAATAATTTAAGCTTGATGTCATCCATATCTATTTTCTAATACACTGCACGGAACTCTTAACTTACAGAGTTAGTACTAAAAAAAAATAGTCTACGTCTTCAGCAAGAAGCACCGCCCTTTTAAAAAATCACCATCAGCAAACAATTTTTCTTTGACTATACCTTTCACACACTTGCGGCCATTCCACTGAAGTTCCTTTCACTAGAGTTCTTTTTTTACTAGTTCTCCCCCCCCCGTCCGAAAAAAAAAACTTAATAGTGGGGGGGACACTGTTGGCATTAAAGCGTCGGGACCGAAAAGGCTTGATTTATAGGTCTTGATACGGGGTGTGCCAGGGCTCTCTAAATTACGCCCCTGCTTTGGCTCTACAGTTTATCGATCAAAAATGTCTACCATCCCCTCACCCAGTATCGTTATTTCTATCCGTAGAAATTTTGGACGTAAAAGAGGTATTTTATTTTTTTACTCTCGCCATTTAGAATTTTTTTTCTTTCTGATTCTTAGAAGAGAGACTGCAAAAGTTGGGCGGAACTTCGGAAGCAAAATTAGTTTGGTGTACGATCTTCGACTGGAATGTTCAGTTTTGCTGATGGCTCGTTTCTAGAATATTGTCAGGGGAAACAAATGGAAGGGACTGTGATTTTGTATCTGTAGCTTGCTATAAATTATTTTGAGAATACCTGCCTGGAATAAGTTGACTTGACAAAAAAATAAATGAATAAGTATTGGATGTTATTTTTTATTAATAAGAAATTTCTTCAACGCCCATTGCAACCTATTTTTCAAGCATAAAACATTTTTCTTCAGTTTGCTCTAGAAAGCTTTTATTTCGATTTTTTTGCCAAGAAAGAGATAAGTTTTTAATCTCATAAAACAGAAAAAAGAACGAAACTTTTGCTGTATTTAAAATTATCTAAATATTTTAAATAATTTGCTTAACTTTACGATGCACTTAATTTACCGTAAAATCTGGCGTATAACGCGCACGACCTTTTTACGAAGAAACCTGAAATTTGCGTACGCAATTCTCTTATGTTTTGAAGACATATATTCGAAGTATTATTTCAAGCTTTAGAAAAAAATAATATATTTCTAGAACAACCCTTTAAGTTCTTAACAAATGTCTTTTAAATTAGCAGTATTTCTATCTATGTGGAAGTCTAATTTTTTTAAAGCTCACTTTTATTATTTAAAGCTCTCATTTTCATTTATGGCATATAACACGCACCCGTAAATTTCGATCTTTTTTTTTGTGTTGAAAGTGCGCTTTATACGTCGGATTTTATGATACTTAATACAATCTACTTTGAATTTTTAAAATTTACAAATTTCAAATAATTTTTAATGCATAATGAACGCATTAAATTCATGACGATCATATAAAACAAGAAATATAAAAAAAAAATTAAGTCACTTCCTACTTAGATCAACAAAGAAAAATACTATTTTAGCTACTTTTTATTAAATAGTTACAAGTAATATAAATATGCATATACATATGACAGAATCACAACATTGAGTGGTAATTTTTTATTAATTATTATTAAATCATCGTATTGTCATCCAGAACAATCGTGTATATAAAATTTCAGTTCAACTGAATGCTTTAAAACCTTTTCAAGTTTTGACACAAGTCGCCAAAAGGGTCGCTAAGTTCACCAAAAATGATGCCAATGTGGCTGTATTTGTAATTCCTTAAATAATTGGTTTTAATCAGTTAATTTTTATTAATTATAATTAATTACTGTATTGTTATCCAAAATAATCATGTATATAAAATTTCAGCCCAATTGAGCATCTTAAAATGTAATTTTTTAACGACTGAAAATTCCACCAAGATAAATAAATAAATAAATATATAGAGATTGTGAGCTAATAGAGAAGGAATTGAAAAACAATCACCTGTTCTCCATTGCATTCAAAACCGACATTTTATTAGTACTTGTTGTTCTCTTATAAAGTTTAAATAAAATTCCAAATTTGACTGTTTGGTAAAGGTATCTAAGTATTAAGATTCTTCAAAACGTTTTTCAAATTAAAAAAGAAAAGCTTTAATTATACGTATACTTTTAAATCAAGTGCATTTTATTTACCTACGTGCATTATTATTATTGCTTACTAATATGTGCTTTTGAAAACAATCCCCAAAAGCAAGTTGACAACGAGCTGCTTCGCTAAAAACACGTGATTGTAGTTATTATGAGAATATGACGTAAAATGAATTTGAACCACTGCGAACATGTAATAATATACTAAATTTGATTTTAAATTTAATCCTCAGGTAATAGCTAAAAAGAGGACTTAGAGAGCTTTTTTTCATAAAATAATATTTAATTAGAGATGTTTATGCAACATGTATTACTAGGAGCAACATCTATTGTTATTTACTCTTTGCAACCACTTTGAAAATATCAATTACTGTTAAATATTCAATTGTCTCATTTGCAAATATTAATTGTAAGATATTTTTGTAAAAATTTCCAAAGCCATCTTATACAGCTATAATACTGACAAGTTCATCAGTTATACTCTTTCAATAGTGCAACAGTAAGTATGGCCAAATTTAAACTATTTCTGTACATTTTTTATAAAGGACCCAATTAATGTTTATAAAAAGGGATTAAAATTTTAAATGTTTACGTAATGACCTGTTTTATTTATATTATTAGATGTTTTCAATAGTCTACTAGAACGTGCTTCTAGCTTATTAGCTCATAAATTTATGTGATATCATTGTCACATGATAAATACAATCACGTATTTCCAATCAATCATTTCCTGAGCTTCACTATTGTGAACGTTTACTTTTTGCAGGTTCTTTTAAAAAGCATATACAACTGGATCCCGAATTAAAGAACCCCTATTGAACGAACTTCGAAATATTCAACGAATTTTACTTTTAAACTCATTAAAATAAAGACAAAAAGCCTCTATTTAATGAAAAATAAACTCTAAACTAATGAATTATTTCAACAACCGAAACTCTTTTTATTAGTTTAGCTTGGAATAGAAAAGATTGAATTTCTTTTCAAATGTCACTTCCTTCGTGTACAGTAGAGAAAAAGGTATTTCTTATTCTTATATGTAGCACATATCTATGGGAAAGGGTGTACCCTAATATTGAACTTGATAGGTGCAGATGAGCCATGATTGTAATCTATCGCGTGGGTCTTGAATAGAACAAGCATTTCCTTTCTGAAAGTCCTATAAAAACTGTTTCATTTTCTATTATTTTACATTGTTTGTAAAATGAAAACATGTGCCATGGAGCAGGATGTAAAAGGCACAGTGTTTTTTTTCTCTGCATAATGTAGAAAAATCAACCTTTTGATTTTCCGTAGGAATCAAAAAGGTAATTACAGCTATTAGTCACACACAGTATTATAAAATGTCCAATTATTTAGTGTATAATATCTCGATAATAGTACTTTTAGGTGCTGAATAAAAAGTGTGTGTGTGTAATTTTTAACTATAGGCATTGATTTTGTAGTAACTTATTACAGAACTTCCAAAAGGCAAGTGCAAAAAACTTTTTTTTTTCTCTAGACCTTCGATATTACGAATAACCCCAAATTAACGAATAAAATGTTCGCATCCAGATGAATTCGTTAAATCGATGTCCGACATTATTTGTAAGCAATAATGCACATAGGTAAATAAAATGCACTTAAATTAAAATTACACGGATAATAAAAGTTTTTTTTTTTCTTTTTTGACTTTGAAAAAAATTGTAGAATCTTAATACGTGTACATTTTTATCAAAGTACCATATTTGTAATTTTATTTAAATTTTACAAGTAGAGCAACAAGTTTAACTCTCTTATCGGAACATCAATTTTTGGTCGCTCTTAGAAACATCCGTCTGACAGAAGGGTACTCAATTTTTTTTTTAATTTTATTACCTTCTCTTAAGGAGTGTTTTAAATGTCCTTATCACTCATGAAATTGAGTAGAATTTTTAATATTTTTATAAGCTGCATTATACTAATATATTTTTATCAAGAATTGTGACAAGTATTTTTATAAAAACTTATTAGAAATTATTTAGATTCATGTAAAAATAATAATACCAAAACAAAAAACTATAGGTATGTAGATACTAATGGTGATAAATAAGAAAAATCACGCATATCGTGAGTTGAAAAAAATCACCAAGTACCACTACATGATCCTCTCCCTGGGTAGAGTCCAATTGAAGATGTCAAGACAGCCCACCCCAAAAATCACACCACAGCGTTATCAACAGGCATCAAAGCAAATCATCCCCTTCTGAGAGATAGATGTTCCAATCATAGGGTTAAGTCTAAGTGTTGAATTATGTGAACACGTGATTTTATTTATCATGCGTCTTCATAAATTTAGCCTATGGACTAAATTCATGACAGCCACATGATAAAAGCAAACATGTGTTCTACATTAAATTCAAAACTGACATTTAACTAATTTGTTTTTTTATCCTATTCGTAAAGCTTGGATAAATTTAAAATTTTATAATTTAGTAAAGAGGTTCAACTGTTATAAAAATAATCTTCAACAATAAAAATTTTTAAATTAAAAAAAATCTTGTTTTATATATGTATTTCTAAATAAAGTGTGACAAATATTACTTTTCTAAAAAAGGTTTCTGTAAAAAACGTAATTTGGCAACTACAAAGTGTAAGATCTGATTAGCTTAAAGTAGATGATTGCATTTATCGGGACTATGACTTCACATGTGTTTTTGAACTGATTGGGTATAAACACGTGATTGCCGTTATCATGTGACTAATGACGTCATATGAATTTAGTCCATTGCTTCTCTTTTCGTTACTTACATAAATTATATACTGTAACCCTTTAACTGTCACTGACGTATATATCGGTCTAGCTTAATCGGTGCGTTGAGTACCCCAGACGTATATATACATCCTTTAGAAATGCTAGTTGTTTCTTTGTGCTGTTAGCAGTAAAACTATTCCGACGGCTCTGGAATGAAATAAAATGTCCTGGACACTATTTGCGAAGGATTTACTTCTTTCAGAGAAAAATTAGATTATTTTTGTGCCTTTTCTTTTCCCCCTAATTCACCGCATATGCACTGGGGAGTGAATTGCGTAATATTTAATGGGCAGTTAAGGGGTTAAATATTTAAGATCATTAAGAAGGTGACCAAACCTCCTCCTTTTATAGATTATGTCCTTCCTTGAAAAGTGTCCTCCTTTTTGTCCTCCTTTTCAATATTTTGAAATTGATCTGTTAATCTCTATTTCAGAGATGAACTAAACATGTTTCCAAAATGTCGAAGAATGGTCTTAAACAAATATCACAGGAAATAACAGTTTTCAATGATGTTTTTTGACTTCATCGCAAGTAAATTGGGCAGATGAAGAAAACTGTGCTGATTTTTTATCATAAGAAATACCTGATATTAAAATCTTTAACAATGGTTTGTTTGATGAAATTGGAAGACTGAATGTACATTTAAATTGTAATGAATTGAAACAATTGGAACATCATTATACTAAAATTGATAAAAAATGGGTTGAAATACTTAACCATTTCAAAAATGAACACATCCCATGTAAAAATTTAGTTATTATTTTTGAATTTACGTTGTGCTGCCCTGGAACTAATGCAGCAGTTGAAAGAGTTTTTTTTCATTTGGTAATGATCTTTATGAAGTGACTAGTGAGAAATCAAAATTCAATGTTAATATTTTAGCTACAGTGTTTAAGTATGAAGAATATTTTTTGCCCAAACTTTCCGATATATTAGAAAATAATATGTTGAAAAAAGAAAAAAACATCCAATGGGAAAATTATTTGTTTAAGATGATAATGAAAAAAATGTAAGCGTAATTAGCTTATATTTGTTTGAATTAATAAAACGTTTCGTATATTTAAGTTGTAATTTTTTCTTAAATTTTTCGTCCTCCTTTTCATTGTAAAAAAATGGTCACATTATTATTAAAGATATCTTTTCAGTCTTCTCATCTATCTTTCGTTATAATTCTAATACACAGGGCCAAAATAATAACTATAATTTAAAATGATTTAAAATAATCTTTTTCCAAAAATTAAGATTTCGTTTATACAGTGATGGAGCCTTAAACTTTTCTTCTAGTGTTTTTAGAATTATTCTTTAAATTGCAAGAGAAAAATTTCTCTAAAACTATAAATAAATTACGTCTGAAATTCATTACAAATGTCCAATATATCAAATCTATTTTTAATTTAGAGAATTCAAGCTCTGCAACGCAAAAATATCTCCTTCAAACAAATACTTTAAATTGAAACCATTAAAATGACCCTTGTGACTAATTTATTTCTTCATTGCTTTAAAACTCAATGTTTCTATATGTTTACAGAGAACAATCAGTTTTCTAAAATAAAATTTAATTCTACCATTGATATATAATAAATTAGATGTTTCAAATGTATGATATTAAATTAGAGAGATCTATTATTTTGTTTTAATCTCTTACTCATAAATTTATCTTGTAATGAATTATTATTATTCTTAAAAACTAAAGATTGATGATCAAATAATTTGAACCTAGATAAAAATATGCAATTGTTTATTAATCGATCTTTCGGGAATAGATAAAATAAGCAACTGTCTTCAACATCTACGTAGGATAATGTTATACAAATGTATTAATTTTAAAATTTATTTTTTTAATCACTCTTAAAATGGAATGGATTTGTGAGACTAGGAATGTAATTTATAATTTATATAATGACACATACATCGACTTTACAACATATTTTTCTTTGATATCAATCATTAAAATCCGTTTGGGATACATTAAGTGTAAACTATAATCATTTCTATTAATTTCGCTAACCAAAAAATTCACACTTATCAACTGATAAAAATTGTATTATTCTGTAATATAAATAAAAACTAAATTTACATGATCCAATTAAATTAAGGGGTTTGATTTATATTGTACTTTCGAATTGAAAATAAAAGCTCTTAAAATAATTAATTAATTTCTGAAGGGGAAAAAAAGTTTTGGAAAAGAAAAGAATAACTATGAACAATGCTATGTTCTTCTACAACTAATAAATAATGGTGCTTTTTCGTTTTGTCGGCGCAAATCTCGCCAAGTTGGCATTATTTGTGCTAAATACAATATACGCACAAAAGATATTAGTAAATGTCAGTTTTTATTGGTTTTTCATCCATTTTTCTAATGTTTTGAAAAAGACGTTACTGGCAAGAAAATACCACGACTTGTTTTGTTAAAGGGATGGTAACGGTTACCAGTGGGAGAATATTCCGTTTGGCTTCGTTTGTATTATTTTTGGTGACATTGTCGTTTGTGTCTGTGAAATAGATAAATACCTAAAGTTCATGATATTTTATGATGAAATGGGAATGGTTTCTTATTTTTATGTGTTTTCTTTATTTAACGAGTTAAAATAAGTTATTTTGAAAAGCTTTTGTAAATTAATGGTGAGTATAGGAGCAATATTCTGGTTTCGATCAGTATTAAAACATGATCCCAAAATGAAAATACAATAAACTGAGTAATATGATTTAAAATATTAACGATACACATACCTCAATCTGCTTCATATTATCATACTGTTAATACAAGGAAAATCTAAATATTCTTAGTAAAAATATTTTTATAATAATTTTCAGGGGATAACATCTTCATTATACTAATATGTATTAAAAATAGTTTGCTGTGTAGAATACATTTTGTTTCAATGATATTTTTTAATGCTTCTAAACTATATTTTTAATAATCACCTAAGCATTAAAAACATGTTTCTCATTAATTCTCTAAGTCATATCTATAATTATTAAACATTAAAATTTATGGGTGATTTTTATATAGTTTATAACAAATATTATAGGGGGAAAAAACCTCAATTTATTTTGAAGCATGGGAAAAATTACATTTTTTCTAGAGTTACAATGTACATAACTAGCGTATACGTTTATTAGTTTTGACAAGAAAATGCATGTTGCTTTATATTTATTAATAATAAAAAGCCTAAGCAAACAAATTCAATTCAGGCATTTACTATTAGTTGTAATGCCGATACTAAAACATTTCATATAATATAAATTAATTATTTAATTTTGTATTCGGTGCTGTTCCATGAACTTTTGATTTTCATTGTTTCCTGATGAGTATGCAATTATGTTTTATCTGGATAAATATAAGCACGCAGCAGATAGTATTTAAGGTATCCGACTACGTTCGGAACCGTGATTTTAAAAAAGTGCATAAATGGAAATTTTTCATGATATTTAGTGTCACTTAGATTAGAATACATGAGTAAAATTGTTTCAAAGAAAATTATGACGAAAAAAAATATTTAAATACAATATTTTGGCAAAAATTTAGAATAACCTTTTTTCAAAATGTTCTCCTTTTATAAAAAATGCTTCTATATTAATAATATTGGGGGGGGGGGCTTATATAAAGTAAAGACTTCTCCAGAGAGTCTTAACTAGGATTTTTGAAAAATTCATATTGTTTTCAGAGTTACTACCTATTGAAATAATTATCGGTGCTTTTTTCTTAAAATTGCTACTCTGTGTTTTAGTAAAATATGGATAAATCCCCTTCTAAGATGTATATTTCAAAAATTCTATTTCAGCCTCTGTACAGAGGTCTGAGCAATATACAGGCAAAATAATAATATAGTAGAAGCATTTTTCACAAAAGGAGAATATTTTGAAAATGGGTCATTCTATGTTCATTTTTTGTCAAAATATTGTACTTAAATAATTTTTTATTGCAATACTATTCTTAAAACAATTTCATACAGGCGTTCTACTCTAAGTGACAATAAATATCATAAATATTATCCATTTATAAGGTTTTTCAAAATCAAGGCTCCGAACCTAGTCGGGCAATAAATAAATTCAAATAAAATACTTAAATTTCACATTTAAAGTTTTAAAGCAATATTTGAAACTTTTTGATTATGATTTGAAAAAAAGGAATGGAAATAAAATATATATTTTATAGTTTCAATGTGTTTTAGTCGTTCTTTCATTAATAATGTAATAAAATTTTTGTTTTTAAGTAGTAAATTTAATTCGCATTTGTCAGAACCTGTGTAAAAAAGATAAATTAAAACTATGAAGTTATTAATTTTAAAGTAATAGAGACAAATAAAAATGTATCTTTTATCAAACATGTTATTTCTTTAGATCCTATCAGGTTTAAAAAAGAAAATAGTAAAATTATTATTTTTCAATAACAATTTTATGAATAGGTACAATTTTTTCGATGATCATAGAATTGATATAAGCATTATTAGGTAAAGAGCTTCAGTATATTTAAATTTATTTTTCAAGTTTAGTTTTAGACTTGTATATTACGACTAAAAAATAATACCCTCGTTGAACAAAATATTATTCGAAGTCGTAAAGTCTTATGATTCAGAATTAAAACATTCAAAATATGTTCACAACATAAAAAGTGGATGAAGCTTTTTCTGCCAAATGAGGTGTACGGATTTGAAAATCCGTTTAATGTGAAGGAAAAATATCTAACATAAGAAAATAAATCCTTATTCGAATTCTAGTTATTTGACGATACCATCACCGAAAAGGTGTGGAGTGTTTTAGGCAGTAAAAAATAATACCAAACGATTTCCTAGAATTTGTACAAGGGGATCGTTCATGGCTCTTTGCCAAATCCTCTTTTATTCCAAGAACAATATTCCGATATCATTAGAACAACGAAATCTCTATGTTTTCAGATAATACCCTTCTAAAGCCTTCCCAACCAGACAAATAGACAATTCAATCTAAAATTTCCCTGGTAAATTCTATGTCATTTGCTTTATGAAGATGGAATCTATGTACCATTTTGAATTCTTCCCAAATTGTCGCAGTTATTATTTGTGTCGCATAATGATATGATTTAATACAAACATGCATTTCCGATCATTTAACTTGTGATGCTATCGAGAAAGTTAAATGACTACCGTTATCACATGAAAAGAGCAATTACCTCGATGCATGATTATTAACTAAATAGGTATCGTGTATTGGTTTGTTTCAAGTTGCATAGAATAGAGAAATGCGTTGCATTATGTCAAATTAATGAAGCGTTTAAAAAGATTGTTTTAATAAAATTGTGCTAACCATTAACTTTACAATGCTTATTTTAATATTGCAACCTTTCATTGCTGCTATGCTGTCGGCTTCTAAATGACGAGTTCAATTTGTTAAAGTACCAATAAATGATAATCACCTAAAATAAATACTAATAATGATACTCGGATAATAATAACAATATATTTTCGGGAATTGATTGAAAGATATTAAAGAAATATATTCTTAAGTTTAAAAAAATAGCTACGAAAGCAGTATGTTTTAATAAAAATGTTTCTGAAAAACAAAATTATTTTTATCTATCTCTCTTTGAATACAAGGGCCCAAAAAATTGTTTTTAACAACCATATTGCTTTGATGAGCCCAGAATATCAAATTAGAAAAAAGATCCATATAAAGAAGTGTTTATCTATTTTTGCAACTTCTTATGACAGAATTTTTCAAGCCTTTCATGAAAAAGATTAAAAAAGAAGTCTTGTTTTCTTGCAGAATTTTTTCTCCTACATTTACAAAATAATAATAATAAGTTTTTAATTAAAAATTTAATTTTTTTTTACAGTTTTTGTTTTCTAATTTAATTTATTATTCTTTTTTAAACTAATATAATGAATATAAACAGAAATATTTTAATATGTTACTAATTTAGAACAAGTCTTTTTCAAAGCTAATTGCATCCTTTAGAAATTTTCAACAGAAGATGAATATTTTTAATATTAATTTGTATTAAATAAAATATATATATATATTTTTGCATTGATTGTAATCTTAATTGTGTACAAGGGTTATTATGAAGTAATGTAAAAAAGAAAAAGTACATAATACATAAATAAGTGTGGTATTAATTTATAAATTTTCTTTTCTTCTAAAATTTTTGACATTTCTTATGAAATTATAGTTTAATGTTTGGAACTTACTTTTAACTAATCCAAAATTAATTCTTATAATTACATAAGTTATAGTAACATTTGATAAAAACTAAAATCTATTTCACAGACTTTTATTTAAAATAGTAAAATAGTACCTGATATGTGTATCAAAATCCCTAATTTTCCATCAACAAATAAATTTATTCAATAATATATATATATATTCACAAAATATTCCATTAGGTTTTAACACATCTTTTTGAAACATGTGCTTATAATGTATCAAGAAATTATTTTTCTTTCAGCACACATTATAAATTTTTTTTAATCCTCTTAGAAATAAAAAGAATACTAGATAGTTGGAATAAAAATGTTATTAAAAATAATTATAAGGTATTCCACTAAATACATATTGGATGGGGTTATAAAATTTTATATTTATCTCTCATTTACATTTCTAACTACAAGTATACTCCTAAAATCGTCTGATTTAAATAATTATTTTGAATTTCCTGTTGCAAAAGAACAGCATACGGAAAGTAAAAGCTTTTATTGTTTATTACATTTTTGTTTTAGAAGTTGTCTTTTGCAGGTCCGTTTAAAAAAAGTGACATCAAAAGTGTAAAAAAAGTTTATATTTAGGTTGATTTCTTTATGACGAGAAATTACTGTTTTTCCTCTTTTAAATATTCAGTCTTAAAGTCTGCACAGTTCAAAATATGTTTAATTTGTTATTTTAATTGTTTTATTTCGCCCAATTTTAAAAAAAAATTTAATACTTTTCTTCAAAATAGGAAGATTGTGATTGGTGTTTAATGATAAAAATTTCAATTTAAAAATCATTAATGAATTTTATTCTTAAATTATGAATTTAATCTAATTAATGGGTAAAATAAATTTATTTATGTACTGAAACTTTTAAAAAAATTTAAACTTTTAAGGAAAATTTTGCATTATGTATAAAATTTTTAATTACCTTTTGTCTTCTGTTGGAAATTTTACAATAAGGATCTCAACGAATAAAATTTAAATATAAAATTATTAGAAACAATTAAACCAAAAATTAAAAAAAATAATAAATATAAGTTTGGAATTATTAACCTCCCCCTGAAAAAGTAAAAAAAAAAATAACTAATATAGGAGGGAAGTTGATATATTTTGTGACAAAATAAAAGAAATCCATAAAGATTCTCCAACGTAGTGGTTCTTAAACCTTAGATTGCAGAAGATCCCCTTTATGAATCATCTTGAAGTTGCGGACATCCAAAATTTTGAACACCCCTCCCTGACACCCAATACATGGCTGAGTGATCTAAAGGTTCTTCAATAATTTTATGTCTGCCTCTGCTATTTATCTGTTCACATGTGTTTCTACTATTTTTTTGCAAATACTACGTTGTAGTAATAGCTGTGTATATGCAACCCCTTCAGGACCGTCAGAAGGAGAAATAAGCATTTTCCAAGCCCGCACGTTCCAAGAGTATACCCACGCACGCGAAAATGGGCGAATTTCCCTGCTAAAAATAATTTCATTTTAAAATTCACATAAAATCTTTAATGCAATGAAAGACACTAAAAATTACAATTTACTATAGTTCAAAATATCTGAATACAGAGTCCAAAAATTTTCTCTAAATTTAAAAAAAACAATTCCGAATTTTAAAGAAAGCGTTTTTATTTTAAGAAAAAAAGTACTTATTTTATTTTTTTCGCCATGATAATTAAAATAAAATAGACTCAAAACTTACAAGATTCTATCTGGCAAATTCCAACTGATAAATTTACTCTCACATAAACTTTTTGTGGCTTGATCTGATACAAATCTCTTAAATAACAGCTAATAAATGTTTTATTTAGTTTTAATTAATTCTTACAATGCTTATAGCTTTCTTAGCATCACATTAGTGTTATATTTTCTGCTCTTATGGTTATGGCAACTCTGGTTACTATAGCAACGAAAAAGAAGTGATTGTTCTTACTGAATTAAAAAAAAGAGACAGCAAGAATAAAGATTCTTTCTCCTTAAAAAAAAAATGAATCATCAGGTATGTTCTATGAAAATCTACTTTTTCAATGTCTTTGAGTATAAAATTATTGTTTTTAAATACGAACCACAAATAAAATAAAAATTGAATCTAATTATTATGAATGCCTGATGACCAATAAACTAAAAACAAACTAATGAGCTTTCCCTCTTTTTTCCAACTTAGTCAAAATATAAACATAAATCCAGAGTGTAATAAATCCCGAACCCTTAAATACCAGATTCTCTCGAAAAAAATAAACATGCACAGTTGTTTACATTCATAAAAAGCTAAAACATTCTAACTAAAAAATCTCGGGGCCAAAAGCACATATTGAAGCTCAAAGTTTTCTGAAACATTATTCGAAAAAAAAAGATTTTAACCGCCATCTAGTGTCTTGTAAAAATTAATATAAAAACGTTCCAAGCTCAGATCACACCGGTGTGATCATTGGCTTTAGAGTATCGAAAGCACAATCACAAATTTGATACAATTGGCTCTGGAGGGAGAAAAGCGTGATCACATATGTGTGATCATGGTCCTGAAAGTGGTAAAAAATAAAAAAAAAAAAAAACTCAATATCCTTGATTGAAATTGTAAGATAATTATTGTAAGATGGTATTCTTTCAATATTTCATGGTCTGTAAAAGAGGAATCTCTTAATATTAAACTTGAGACCGTCGCAGACCCCCCTAAAAAAGTGATGGGTACCTCAGGGGTCAGTGGATCACAATTTAAGGACCGCTACATAAATCATTGATTTTAAAAAGTACTTTGACTAAATGTGAATTACGTGTACTTTGACTAAATGTGACTAACTTTGAAATTACAGTGAATTCAGTTACAAATTACTTTAATAAGCTAGTTCACTTCTCAAAACTTGACTAGTTTAAAAAAAAAAATATCTTAAAATCGTGTATAATAAAAGGCATTTATTTAATTTTTGCTGCAAAATATTTCAGATTCGTTGGATCTACCCTATCACCTCTTATCGAAACCGGAGCAGAAAACACATGAATGCCATTTCGTCACAGCCCCCTTTTCAATGATTTAGATAGGGAATGGATCGCTAGGTGGGCATTGCCAGAAGAAAGTTGATGGAATATGGTAGGGGGGTATCGTGATCATTGAGCAAATAATTCATACACGGCTCGTTGCGTGTTCCCGAGACGCGACTGATGGATGAAACACGTGGTACTCCCGAAATCGTCTGATGCATTTTTAGGGATTTATTCTTTTTCTGGTGGTTACTCGGATTCCCTCGAGATATCTAATTTTAGAACGTGATTTGAATAATTGGAAGGAAAGAGTTGCATCTTTCCGTTGAATTTTGAGCATCTGAATATGAGAGCGATCGCTGGCAAATGAAGATTCTTTGAGAAATGAGATTCCTTTTTGCCAAAGACGCTGCTTTGTATTTGTCATGTATATTTTATTTTTTTTCCCAATGCAGTGATATGATACTGGTATGATTCCATGTATAATTTGAATGGAAATTGATGTTATTTTTAGTGAACAGTCCGCATCTCATTCTTTTTTTTAAAGAAAAAGTTTGTTATTTTGAAATATTCTTTTGAAACTTGAACTGCAGTTCCAGCCTACAAAATACAAATAATGCATGGAATTTAATTACTTTATATATACGTAATGCATGCGAGTGTGTATTTCTTTATTGAAAACGTTTCTTGTTAACGATATATATATATATAATCAGACCTCTATTTAACAAAGTCACTAAATCGCGAAAAAAAGTTCGTTATGTAGAAAATTCGTTAAATATAGATTCATCTTTCAATATATCTTAGAAACCAGTTAAAACCAATTTTAAATTTAAGAGGACATGGTACGAGTTTTGCAAAAAATTTTAATTTAAGGATTTTTAAAATTTTTTTAGTGGCGTCCTATGTGTATATACTATGTAAAACAGATTTTGTGCTCAAAATTTCGTAAAAAGTTAGTAATTTAATTTATTAAGGAAAAAACTTAAAATTTGTGAAGTAATTTTAAAATGCTACTCCTCCTACAAAAATTTACGTACACGCACGAAATTTGATTTACAAGTACATCAAACTGTGTATAACAAAATTTGGTATGGATTTTGTGATATCATTACTGATATTCGTACAACACTTCTTTTTATGAACGCTTATTGAAAATTCACCAAAAAATGTATAAATTCTAAGTTCAATTATTTTTTAAAAAATAAGTATTGCTTTGATTCGAAAATGCATACCAACTTTTGTTACATGTACTATTAGCAATATGTAAAAAAAAATTGAAAGTATTAGGCCCAATAGAAAAAAAAAGCCTTAGCATTTTAAATGAAGACAAACTAGTTATTTTATCTTTCTGAGATAAATAAGTTTAAAGTTTTGATTTGCCATAGGAATGTAAATACAAACGACCGTAAAAACTAGCATAATTATGTGTTTCTTAAGTTTAGAGCTTTCAAATTTTGTGAGGTTATAGAAAAGTGTATAATAAATAATTTAGGCTGAAAAAATTAAATTTGATTTTTTGACCGATTTTTGTCAATTGAATCGTATTGTGTCCTCTTAAAATCACTATTATTATTTTAAAAAATAATTATTCCTGCCTTTTTTTTGTGTAAACTAATATGCATTTATTTTATATACCTTATCCACCAAAAAGAAATTTGGAAAGGGGGGAAAAAAAGCGTACAAAAATACATTATATTTTCCACTTTAAAAAAACTATTTTATATTAAAATTGATGAGAGAATTTTAATGCCATTTTCTAATTTTATATCTACAAGTAATTTTAAACATATTTTTTATAACTAGTAATATTAAGCATATATTTCATGCGTCCTTAAATTAAATTACTGTTAAGTTCTGTTAATTTTGTTTTTGAAACAAATGATTTCTCTGATAATACGAACAGTTCCTCATTGGGAGAGTAATGTACATGTTTCTATATTCAGAAATATTATTATTAATTATATACAACGCAATGCATTTCTAGTTTAAAAAAAATCAGAAAAAAAAAAAACTATAAACATTTTACACAATATTGCTTAGTTCAGAAATACCCAATTAATTATATTAGTAGTTATTTGAATAAAAAACAATACTAAATAAATACTAAATAGTAAGGGTTAAAGTTCCTTAAAATAATAATAGTTTATTATTATAAATTTATCCGTTTTCGTAGATATAGTTACCTCCATATTCTAATAATAGATAAAAATAATAATTATTATTTTTTAATTCATATATGACCCTAGTATCACTAAAGTTGTGGTAGTTTGTAAACTCTCTTTTAAATTTTTTATTTCTATGCTTTTCATACTTTTGTTAAGTGCTTGATTCAGCCATTCCCATGCTTTTAAATTCCATTTGAGTCCAGAATCTGGTAATAACTTTTTTTACTGTACTCAGATTTAGCTTGGGCTCTGCATTTATGAATGCAATTTTTAGGTAAGTTACCTTTATCTCGTAATGGATTTAGATATTCTATCCATTATTTTCAATAGGTATTTGCTCAGTATTATTAACATAAAGGGGGAAGGTTGGCTAGCCACAAAACATGTTCAACCCGACTTTTACAAAAATTATTTTATATATAAGCTGTCCTAAGTCAGCAATGTTTATAATACTATAGCATCCATTTCTTATATTTTTAAACCCTATTGTAATTTTAATTTCTCATATATCCTTCAATGTCTGATTATCTTACAATCTCAATTATATTTTGGTTTTGATTGACGAATGTTCATCTCTCATTAATAAAGAATTTAGACTATATATATATATATATATAGTAATATAAAATAAAAGTGAAGTACTAGAACCTTCAGTGCTAAAGCAGGAAGAAATTGGAATTCACCAGACACAGCAAATGTAGATACAAAAAAGTCTTTGGACTAAACTGGAGACATATTATGATTTCTAAATCTGTCGCTGAATTAGGCCAGCGAATTAGGGTTAGCAATTCTTTATGGATGCAACCTTCCCCGTATAGCAGAAATTTTCGACATAATAGGAAAAAAAACCAAATTGAAAAATTAAGCCTAATACAACACGTGGAAGAAAAACATATATATATATATATCAATATTTATTGGTAAAAGAGTACCATTTTTATATATGCATTTAATATTATCTGTATTATCTGTATTAGGGTAGTAGACCTAGCTTTTGTTTTATTTTTACTTGGTAATTTTACTTGATTTTAACATCAGTAAACATCAGTAACATCATGCTAGAACATTTAATATTAATATTTTAATGTGTTAAACATATTATCTTTAGTACTAATAATAGCTTCTTCCTAATCTTTTTCCTTTCCCTACAACCTCAGTAGTAAAAGCAAATTACAGGTGAAGAGAATAATGTTTAAATCTGTTATCTTATTTCCTAAGGCTAATAGTTTGCTATTTTACTAAAGTGGCTAACTTATTTTTGACCTATATTACCTGGTTATACATCTATTTCTGCTTTGCGTCTTTAAATTTATTACTATTTAGTGCATATTATTATTTATTACATAAATGATCGTTTTTGCAGTTTATACTCGAAAGAAAATATAGTAAACTAATCTTACTTAATGTGAAAGAACGTTTTATTTATAGTATTTAGTAAGTTTTTGCAATATATTTCACTTGAACTTTAAAAGCAACTGATTAAAAGCTAATACAAAATATTTAGTGATGTCAGTAGTTTTTAACTTTTAAAGAATCAGAAGACAGTGTGTGTGTGTGTGTGTGTTTGCTATTGAAGCATATCATGATTGAAGTATTGTGTGTTCAGTATATTCTCCTATTTGCAAAACTAATTTTTTATTCATATATATATATATATATATATATATATATATATAATTTTACATCTTACGTGGAGAATAATTTTTGCTCATGGATTTGCTACAGACACAAAGTAATGATTTGATTTTTTTGAAGTTATATATTGGGCTCTCATTTGGTTTGTGACAGCAACAAGCATAAATGTAAAATCATGTGATAACATTGTATTATAAACTAAAGGTTATATTTTCTATAGCTGCAAGGTTTTTGTATTCAATGAGCATATAACATGGAAAATCCTG
The DNA here is from genome assembly GCA_019973955.1 of Trichonephila inaurata madagascariensis. Taxonomy (NCBI): domain Eukaryota; kingdom Metazoa; phylum Arthropoda; class Arachnida; order Araneae; family Nephilidae; genus Trichonephila; species Trichonephila inaurata. The sequence continues at coordinate 124,429 of BMAV01008017.1, forward strand.
AATCAAAAACTCACTTAATGCATACCGAATAAAAGCATTAGTCACTTATTAATGTAGCAAATTGAAGAAACATGAGGGCTATTAGTGACGGACCACGTAATTTTGAACCACACTTGAGTATTGGGAATGATACCTAAATGCTCAAAAAGCGGAAAAGTTGGTTTCTGCCCAATTTTCACTGTTTAAAATTGATAGACTGAAAAGAGCATATCATTATTTTACGCCCTGTTCCTTTGCGTTTAAAATATAAAGGTTGCACGCCAAATCAATCAATAAAATATTTTGAATTCTTTAAAACAATTTAACATTAGATTTGTTAGTCATTTTCCTTTTTCATTGTAATTTTAATGTCGAAGTTCTTTAAATATCAAGAACATAAATTGAATATTTAAAGATTAGTTAATTATTGTATATAAAATGAAAAAGGAATGTGTAAATTTATTAATGAATAAATAAATGAAAACAAATTGTTTTTTCGGTAATATATATATCAATAATTTTTCATTATCTGAAAGTTCCAATCAATAAACCTATAAGTCATCATCTTTTTTAATTCACTTTGTTAAAGAAAGTTGAATGATTTTCTAATGATTTTTGGATAAAAGGACCTTTTCCCCTTTTTTCAAATTTAGAATTTGTTTTGGAATATAGATTAAAATAAATGCTCTATTTGAGAAAAATTCTAACGTTAAACATTATCTTTCTCTCATTTCTATAGACATCCAATGCTTATCTTAAATGTTAATTAGGAAGCTTCTGCATTTTGGAAGCATTTGGAATTCCTTTGCTATGACTATTAATGAAAAATACTTTTTTGCATGAATAGTAAGTTTTAAAAAATAGTATTTCAATCAATATATATAATATTTCGATAAATTAAAATGCATTTTAGTAGCAATAAACTATTGGGTGAATGCCAAAGTTCTACCCGTTTTTATTACTTTTAAAGAAAAGTAATTAAATGCAAAATGAACATTACCAACGAGTGTGCATAATATCCATTGCTATTTGTCCTCTTGCCATCTTTCTGGTAGGAGATGAATCCTGTGAGAGTAAAATTCCGTCGGTTTTGAGTAAAAAAAAATCTTGGATGGTAGTTTCCCAACATTAATATCATCAAAGACTTTCTGACTGAAGGAAGTCTTCAACGATGAAATATATAACAGTCGGTTGCTGCCAGACCAGAACAATAGGAAGGATGGAGTAAAACCTCCCAACAAAAACTCATTAACTTTTGGCGAATAATGACAGCAGCATGTGGCCTAGTTTTATCATGACGGAAGATAACACAACGACCATTGTCGAGATTTGGCTTACTACTTGGCTTTGCTACCAAATTTGAGTGCAGCCTGTAGAGAATGGAAGGCAGCATTCATTGTTTGGTTGAGAGGCACGACCTCCCAAGGAATTATTCCCTGCACATCCCACCACAATCTCAATAACACTCTCTTCAATTGTCGAAGTCAATACAGGTGGATCAGAAGGGTGACACACAGTCCTACGACGCTTTACGTTACGGAACATAACACACTTTTCATATCCTGTCATAATTCGTGTCAAAACTGTGTCATTTTTGTACAGGGAAGGCAAGGGTACACAGGTGGTGATTCGGTCATCCCGTTGCTTAGATGTCTGGTTATGTGGAACCCACAGATAGAACTTTCTCGTAAAACCCAAGCTAACAAGCCGTCTCTCGACCATTGTCTTGTGTACGTTGAAAGTCTCCACCAATTCTTGCACGGTTGCGTTCGGGTTGATCCTCATGGCTTGTTCAACATCGTCTTCTCTAATGAGTGATGGCTGCTTCTGACTCCTTCCCTAAATTTACAAGACCATCGAGGACATATGCTTTCATCTATTGCATCCTCCCCATAAACTTTCAAACATTGCGACATACTGCGTCTGTTCTACTCTTTTTATCGAACTCGTGTAACAAACAATGTCTCACTCTTTCTCGGTTTCCATGTTAATCCTCTGAGAATTTTATTGAGATTATTAACTGTGTGTGAGACAAAATGCATTTAAATGTTAAGCCTTCACCAGTTTGATTGGCTGATGACTTTGGTCATTACAACATTGTGTGAGGCATCAATTTCATTGTACATTTGCATATCCTTAAACGGGTAGAACTTTCGCACTCATTCTATAGTTAAGAAAAATAGTTCAGAAACTATATAGTTAGAATAAAGTTAGTTAGAAGAGTATTAATTTGTATTAAGGATACTTAAATTTTCATCAATTTAAAATAATTAGTATATTATACTGAATACAAAATTAATTTTCTCTTTACATCGATGGTTTAAAATAAAAATGCACATTATTTGGCTCTAAATAAAACACTTTTCTCAAAGTTAATTTCCGATTATTTATTTATTATACCACTTTACACTGATTATAACTAAAGTTAGCATTACTTTAATTTATAAATTTATGCAAATTATTATTCATTTGATTATTCAAAAACCTAGTTTGCTGTTTCGTGTAATAAAAAGTAATTCTAATTTGTATGAAAATAGCCTTCGTATTATTATTGAAATAAAATATGAAAACTGTAAATGAAACAATGTTCATATGCTCAGCAATTTACTAAATGATAGTTGAGTACTTAAAAACTATCCACGGATTTGTTTTTCATGTGCATGTTTTTGCGATAATTTTTTAAGCATGTAATTCTAAAGTATTTATATGTAAAAGTTTTTTTTTTTATTTTTTATTTTTAATCTACATCTAACGAGGAATATGCTGAATGATTCTAATATAATATATGCGAAATTAAATATAATCCTGTTTTTAAACAGTACTTTTTGTAATATTTTGAATTATAAGATGAAGAGTAAAATGCAACGAAATATGGTAAAAAATAAAGTTTAAGTTATATTTTCAAATAAATTTCCTTTTAATTGTGAATGGATCTTTTTTTAACGCATTAAATGCTTTTTTTAAATGGGAATTTTTAAAAGGAGATTTTTTTTTTATTCAGTATCATTTTTTTATTTGAAATTATTCAAATTTCAGAACGTTAATTTTATTCGACTTATAAAATTGAATAACTTATTTATATACTTATTCTTTTTGCATTTATTGTACAGCTGTATGTCGTAGGTGTATTTGTGTAAGTAAATCTAGTTTTATCAATAAATAAAGAAATGCAAAATATATTTTTTTAATTTTTGACATTTTTTCTAAAAATGTATGAGACTTGTTTGTACGCTTTAAATAAGTGAGGATTTATTATTTTTAAAAATAATCTGACGCATAAAACTAAAATGACTCCAGATTTTCGAAGCTCTAGCGACTGAAACACATTCTGCAACTTCAAAAATGCTTACGACATTTTGAAAGTCCTTTAGTAATTTCAAAATTAAATTAAATTAAAAAAAGTCTTTTCAACTCTGATAAAGATACTATATCAATCATAAAATACACATGATTCTATACGGAGTTCTTAAAATTTCCAGTCTGTAATTCTTGGAATGAGATATTTTAATAGCATTTTTTTGAAAAAAGAGTAATGAAAAGAAAAGCAATGACTATATTTAAAATTTGATTAAAAATATGTAAAAATATTTAGTAAATAGTAGTTAAAAATGAATTGGGATACGTTTAATAAATTTTACGACACGATAATTTTGTTCTGCAAAAAAAGCATTAAAAAGTTTAATGCAGCGAGCCTCTACTAGCGAGAGATAAACAGTAATTCTCTCATCTCACAGAAACTTAACACACACACAAAAAGTGTGTGTGTGTACTTATGTACGCACGTAAGAAGTTATACTTCCTTGGCGTAACAATATTAAAATCTTTAGCAGGGCAAGCTGGGCCAAGGAAGAAAGGAGGTCACCAGCAGAGTTGAACGATACTAACCTTCAGTCAATCGGACCAGCCAAACCTGAGATAATCACGATTTAAATAAATTTAACCCCCCCCGCACAGGGACAATAGGACCAATAATATGGGGAGGGGGTCGAAGGCGGGAATGATCTGTTCCGTTCTGCATATTTCTAGACGAAGCATTTTCTTATCCGTCCCTACGGAACGCGAAGCCAAGGTTCGCTGACGCGGGGGTATAGCTCAGTGGTAGAGCATTCGACTGCAGATCGGGAGGTCCCCGGTTCAAACATGGATGTCCCCTTCTTCAGGGAAGTGAAGAGAAATATTTTTCTGAGAATTTCGAAGGCGGGAATGATTTGTCCCATTCTGTATATTTCTTGACAAAGGATTTTCGCTTCCGTGACGGGGTGCGCGCGCATTGTAAAAATTTACCCTCATTCTATTTCTCTAACGCCCCAAAAGAAGTATAACTTCAAAAACTCAAAACAAACCGCATGAGAGGCCATTGTAACGTTTTCCTGCCTCTCACCTGCAAGTTCGGCTTTACTATGAAGATAATATTACGGTACATCCCTCAAATACTGAAGGATCCTTTCATATAATATCACGTAGATAACCGATGAGATCATGAGAAAAACAATAATTGCATTCCACCTGCGAGGGGAACCTCGAGTGAAATCTAAAGTGTAAGAAGGGACCACCCCAACCAAAGAGAGTGGAGAAAGTAAAACGTTTGAAACACGCAAAAAAAGACGTGGAGTTTTGTCCTCCTCCATTAACAATAAAATATCTGTTACAATTAAATACTCAATAGTTTTTGAATAACTTGTATCTTTATGTTAACATTGCGATTAGTAGCTCAGACGTAATAAATCGGTAATTCAATTTCTTAAGTCTCACGCTATTCATCATTTTTCCTAAATCGTCACACCATGCTGGGTAGGTGTGGTATAATATTTGTTTTAATTTAATTTCAACAATTTAAGTTAGCATTTTCAATTTATTTATGGCAGTTTAAATGGTTATTTTTAAAGTATCCGAACACGTTGAAAATGATCAAATTAGGTCAAAACAGATATTTTTGTTTTTTAGTTTATTGAGTAGATGGATCTTTGGGTTCAAAAAATATGCTTTATTTTGTTTCTACGTTGCCTAAAGGCCAAGTTAAATTTTTTTTTATAAAATTAGAAAAACCGGAAGTAGGTCCTTGATCTACCAGAAGATGGCATTTAAATTGTTTGAAGTCTATCATGGCGAGAGAGAGTCTGATAACTCAACATGTTATAAGTGTACTTCAATAAAATTTTTTGAACCTTATTTATGTTATTTTCTAGAGAATGTACTAAAATATTTCTTATTGTATGAATATTTTTGGGGTTATGTCATGTTATTTTTAAATAATGGTCTCATAAAGAATGTCACATTTCTTATGATGTCTACTCAATCAGCTCTAAAACTTTCAAGAAAACATTACAATTTTAGTACGTTCTCTATATAAATGCATCTACTTTGTTTTAGTAATACTTTTACTCATATAAGTTTATTACTTTTTTCTCTAATTACTTTGAAGTTTTTCAAAAAATATTGCTAAATGTTCACTTATAATTGTGATTTTTGTAAAATTTATAAAAATTTTTTCAAAAATATTGTTGGTTAAATATTAGTATTTATTGGCATTGATCCCTAAAAAATCATTTATAATGTTTAAATAAGCTATTTTTTTTTAAAAAAAAAGTACTCCAAACGCGTGTTCGGATACCTTAAAAAAATGTTACTACTTTAATGTATCTATTATAAATATATAGAATTGTATTATTACTAACGATAATAATTATTAACATTAATATAAAAAACCATAGAGCTGCATAAATTATTATTTATAAATATGTAAGAAATTTCGTTTCCACGTGAATTAAGCCTAAATCTCTGCCAAGAAACGAAAATCGTCTTTTTCAAAAGCATAAACGTTGCGGAAGATATATAAGGAAAAAACGTTGGTCCAGGTAAAAGAATCAATATCAGGAGGCATCTCATCTTTCTTTTTCGAGATGCTGAGCCCCAACACTTTATAGCTTCTCTTTTTTCAGAGATTTTTTTATATCCACTCGAAGTAGCTTTATATTTTCTAAATCGAACCTTTTTCTTTTCTTCTTTTTCTAATCAGGAAATTGGATCATAGCTTCAGTACTAAAGGCTGATGGACTCTTTCGACTGTGATGATAGGCGAGAAAACAAAGTTTTGTCTCTTTAGGAATGATTTTTCTACCTCTTCTTTTTTTATCCTTCATAGCAGTCTTTTGTTTCTTCTTGCCTTATAGTGAGATATTTATTTATTTTTTGTGTGTACTTCTTCTTTTCTTTTAGTGGACCGTAGGTTACAAAAAGATCGCGCTTGAAGAAAAAAAAAGTGGTGGAGGTTGTTAGATTTGGATTTTTTTTTTCTTTCTTTTTTCTTTCGTCTTTATTGTCAGTGTCGCGAGTGTTCAGAGATTGAGAAAAGCGAGAAAGAAAATTGTCAGTGACTTGTACAAAAAACTTTTTTTTTTTTGGTCTTTTGTTTCGAATCTAATTGTAAATAAGAACAATGATCGTTGCCCGGGATTTAATTCCCCGAATCAGAGAATAGTTAAGAACGTTGAATCAATTGGGTGATTATATCGAAAAAAGAAGTAACAATATTCTTGCTAGTAAAGTAAACTTCATTATTTTTTTTCCTGCAACTTTGTATTGTCTTACTAATATTTCGATGCACTAGTTTTAAAATTAAATGAAAGCATAATAATAAGCTCAAATAAATTGCAAGAAGAAGAAATAAAATTTGACTCTTCATTATTTTTATAAAGTATTTCATGTCATTATATTTTCTTACAAATATACAGATTTTTATTTAATAAAGTGATAACCATAAAGGAGCTATTTATCTTTTAAGTCCAATAATGTTAATGAGCATACATACACTCAATATTCCACAGAAATTAAAATTATTTGTACAAAACTCTATTTATTTATTTTTTTATTTTTTTTCGTTTAAAGTATCCTTATTTCATAATGAGACTATAAATATATTAATTTAAAACTAAATGGAATGCACGCGATTTTTATATAGAGAAAGAGCGAGAAAAGAGAGAGAATATGTTATTCTTACAAGACTGGAAAGCATCTTAGGATCGATAGTCATTTATGTTGGTTCATATACATTATCTTATCTTTGATATTTAAAGTAATATATTATATTATATATTTCTATTCACACATAGATATTTCTTCAAATTAATGTATCACAGTATCTTGAATATCTAGAAATATATCAAGATCGGATTTATATTAGTACTTAACGTTATATAGAACAAATACAATTTTTAGTACAAAGAGCAAATGTAAATTCTAATTTTATTGAATGTAAAAATGCTTTATGCTATCCCTCATTTTCCAAAAAGAAAATCTAATGACTTTTCCTAGCAAAAATTATAGTTCAGGATTATCGTATATGAATGGTAATTGAAACTGATTCAATGGTTTAATAATTAAATGTTTTAAAATTTCTAGTTAGGTAATTATTTTAATAAATATGATATAAAAACAAAAAAAAAATCCTTTTTTGTACAAAAAATGAAATTAAATACGAGTTTTAAGAGCATAATCAAGAAAAGGTATGGAATAAAAAGGGCTGGTGCACTCCATATTTCTTTTTTCTACTTTTAGGAGTGAAGGGAACAGTATTGTACTTTTTTTGGTGGATTTTACAAACTCCAACCCTACAATTTGGAAAATTATGTTCTTTATCATCAAATGAAACATTAATTGTATAAATTAAAATGAGAAATTTTATACGTATTAAATGTTCCAAAATTGCATAATTTGATGTTTGAGTATAAATTAATATATGAATTATAATTAAGTCTTTCTATTAATTATGTTTAACAGAAAAGAAAATTAGTATTAGAGAACCCGAACAAATAACACGTAAGAAAATTACTTCAAACCATTTTTCTACATCATGTATGCTTTATTTTATAATGAAACTACAGTATCAACATTTAAAACAGTTTTTATTTAATTCTGTCTATCTAAAATTGCTACTTTTCTTTTTTAAAACAACGCTAAAAAGAACTAAAAAAATAATGTTGTTTTCGAGCTTTTTAAGACATTTGGTACCCATAATTTAACAGAGTGATATTCCTTTTCCTACACTGAACCATCTGTTAGCACTTCCATAAACAAATTACTCAAATCGAAACAAAATCAACGTGGAACATATTATCAATGCTAACTCAACATCACCAAAAGGGGCGAAACTTTGCACAATTCATCACCGAAACAACGACTATGTACTCGGGATCTAATCAAATAATGCACCTGGCACAAATAAATAACCACTTTCTATCTCTCCTTCATAATTAAAGAGAGTAATAAACGTCAAATCCTTCACCAATAACAGCTTTTGAGGAGAACTGTTTATTTGTTAAGTTCCATCATTACTCTGTGCGTTGCTGTGTGCCCATTGTGAACGACCATTCCTGCTTGCTTAATACTCTGTCAGTTGTCGAAGTAAAGTCCTCTTTGGATCTCATCTGTGTCTCCTCATGATAGCAGAGAATTTCTAACAACTATATTCGTCAGAATCTGAATAATTATGCTGGTGGTTCTATGGGAATTGGTTGAACATAAATGTTCAGAATGGGTTATGAGAATAAAGGAATAGTTATGGATGTGGAATGTGAATTAGATTTGAATTGAAGGATTGTTTACTTTTCCATTCCATTCTATAATATGTGTTTGATTTTAGAAGGTAGCATTAAGTCATTTGCAGTGAAGGGGGATTTCGCTAACAAATGTGTCAATGATTGACAAATATTTCACTCAGTTTTGTATTTATCAAAATAATTCACGCCATTTGATAGTATCATATTGATGCACTTGCTTCCCGAAATATTTTGAATTAACTTTCATGAAGAAATTAATCTTCGAATATTTTTTTCGTTGAAATAAAAGCATTTAAATTACCATATTACATTAAAATTTTAAGAAAAGCATACTGCATCACAAACACTACGAAAATTATTTCAAAAGTAAATAATGCGAAAATATTTGAGAAGTTTTTACATGAATGTAAGTAAATAAATTAATAATTCTGTAATATTTCACTGAAAAGGATTTTCGAAAAAAAAAATTAACATGTTTGAAGGCTTTTGTAAAGAAAATAAGCAAATGAATAACTTTAGTGATCAAGGTTATTAACCGGAATATTAAGTAGGCTCATCTTTTTTAAATATATCCTAAGATATTCCCGGGAATTAAATAATTATCTATTTTTTTGTTTAATTTGCAGTATGTGATCTTCCACAATAAATGTGGTTAGAAAAATTCAGTAACAATAAAAAAAATCTTCCTTTTGCATGTAATGTGAGAATTCCTCTCTTTGCAGGTACACCACATACATTTTTTTTTGAAAAAATAGACAAAAAATCTGTTTTTTTTTAAATAATAATAAATATCTGTTATTAGATTTATTTCAGAATATCTGACTCTAAAATCTCAAAAAGTGCATTTTTTATGAAATATTAAATGTATCATGATAAATTTCATATAATTTTAAAGATAATAATTTTTTTCGGATAATTATAATAAAATATCAAAATGAAAAAAAAAAAAAAAATCATCGAAAATTTGGGAATTCAAAATATTTTAAAGTTGTTGAAATCAAACATTAATTTTCCCAAATTCGTAAAATGCAATTATTAGTAGATGTTGAGGACTTATATTTTATTTTCACACATATGATTATTTCTTAATATTATAGCTTCGAAACGCAAGAGATCTAAGCAGAAACTAAAAATATTAAATAAAATGCAACTGATTTTTATTCGAGGGTACTATTCTATTTCAATTCTCAAAAGAAATTATTTTAAATAATTATACTTGAATACAGTTAATCAATTAATATTTGATTTTTAAAAAACCCATTTAAATACGAGTATATAAAGAAAAGAAATTCTATGGAAATTATATCTTTTTTTACGATATCGAACATTTTTGTCCTTTTATATACGAAACATGCTGTTGATTACTAAATGAAACATTTCATAATTTAACCAGAATGTCCAACTACAATAAAACAGAGTATTTCTAAGAAAATTTTTATCTTACAAAATACTTTGTATTAACAAAACTGTCTATTATAGATAAATACAATATTGATATTTGAACAGGGGTGTAGCTACCTCCGTTTCAGCTGTATGAATGATATGGGGCCCCCAAGCTCTAGAGGCTCCAAAAAGGTGGACATTCTGAGACTTAGAAATAAGTGTCTTTTATTTCTTTTCCAAAAACGGGCCCCCAAGGGATTTTGATACAGGGCCCTCTCAGGTTTATCTACACCAGTGTGCTTGAAATATTATAAGATTCTGTCCTCCAAAATACTCTTGAAATGGCAATACATAAATATTAAAGTATGGCGAAAGAACAAAAATTGAAATTTCTAAAAATGCAATCTAAATTTAAAGAAGTTTCCCAAAGTTTTCCACTAAATAATCTCTCACAATAAACTCCCTCAGCCCATTCTAAGAGTCTTGCCAATTAAAATTAATTGCTGCTTTCAACCAAAGCGAACCGTTTGCCAATTCCTCCCACCAACTCTGTTAAAGTAGATAAAACAACGCTTCAAACTGCAGCTTTATTTTTGTTTTCTTTAGACACGAAATACATTAATCTTTGCTCCTTTTCGATCAAACCACTGTTGGAAATACATTTTTTATTATCTAAAGGAGCAAAAAAAAAAAAAAAGAATAATCAAACTCACAAAGTTGTGTTGCGTTGTCGATAACAGCCTTAAGCGCTTTGTTCTTCATTTGCATTTCACATTTATTTTAAATCAAATATTCTCTTCTTTTTTTATAGATATATTCCCCTTTCTTCTTCTTCACAATCATTCGGAATAATACATGATTGAATGCTTTTTAGGTTCTTTTTCACATCAGTAGATCTATCATTGTTCCCTCATTTAATAGCGCTTTTGTATCAAAATTCTTTGGAAGAAATGATCGTTTGCCAAACGATAAATCGTTTTCCCGCGGTATCTGGCAACGCTGCAGTGGGCCAACAGACAGTTGAGGGGGATCCATTGAAAGCGATCATTCTTTTTTTCCCTTCCTAGATGCCAGCTAAATGAAAATTGATTAATCTGACTCTCGAAATGACTTTGATTTTAATTTGCGAAAGTTTGTTGTATGCTTGGATGCGAATGAAGAGTATTTATGCCAGTGGTATAACGTTCTTCTCCACTACCTACGCATAGCGGGAGGACACAGAATTCTAGGGGTCCCAAAAGCTGACTAACACCAAATACTGCTTGGGGCCTAAGCCCTGACTTTGTAGGGGGGCCCTAATACTCTTCGTAACCCCACTGATTTTTGCTACCATAGTATCAAACTTATTTTAATTTATTTATCAACTGTATTAAAACTCAGTGCGCTTACAATTTGTTTTTTTTTTTTAATTCTTGAAAATATGTCTTAAAACATTTGACATTACATTCATCGCGATTTTTTTAATATCTTTATTATAAATGTAGTTTTCCTTTATCACATTTAAATTAAATGTTGTGCATTATAAAAATGGAAATCTCACCACTCATACGTTATGTAATATTTTAATCAATTACAATTTAATGAATTGTTTGTTTAATGAGGTTAATTCATGTGACTTCATATTCACATGATAGTGAAAGTCACGTGATTCTAGCCAATCAATTCAAAAACTCATGTGACGTCATAGTCATACGATAAAAACTATCTTGTGTTTCCTACTAATCAGTTCACGCGCTCCGGTGTTGCCAAGTTTTGCTCTTTGCAGAAACTTTCTCTTAAAAAGTAGATATGTATACAAAATGCATTTCATTTAAAAGTATAAGTATAAAATACCACTTTTTTTTTTAATTTAAAAAAATCTTTTTGAAGAAATTTTTTTCCTTAACATTTAAACATCTTTACCCAAATATGAAATTTGAAATTTTATCTGAGTTTTACAAATAGAACAAGTACAATTAATTTAATGTTTGTTTTGAATTCAATGGAAAACACGTGTTTGTTTTTATCATGTGACTTCATGAATCTAGCCCATTGGCTACTTCTATAGTAAAATATGTGACGTTAGTCACTTCTGATACCAATCTGTAGCATGAACAAAACACCTTTGTGGCTCCAATATCAATATAAGAACTGTTACCTGTCAGTTAATGGCTAAAGGAATGCAATTATTGTGTGCGTTAAGCCAACTGTCATTAACCTCTGAGCACAGATGACTCATTTTGCGAAGACGACTGAGGATGGAGTGATGCGGATGACGAATTTCCACAGGGATTATATTCTCAGACGAGCATTCATGCTTCTGTTTGTCCTATAATAATCACAGTGAAAGAGTGTAGCGCACATGTAATGATAGATCAGATACGACAATATCAGTGGAATGCATCATCGTGTAACTATGTAGAATAATAATTTGGAGTACCTTTACGTACGACAGCACAGGCCACTTCTTTTTCGTATTGAAGGTATTAAACATTTAATTGCCACATAAAAGCTACTTAATTCACTCCCCAGAGAAACTGTTTTTCAAATAGGCAGTGTATTGGAGGGAAAAGAGAAGGCATAAATAAATAAGCTAATTTTCTCTGAAATAAGTAAATACTTCAAAAACAGTGGCAAGGTCCTTTTATTGTATTCTAAGACAAACGGAATAGTTTTTCTGATGGCAGTATAAGAAAGGATCACATTTTGGAAAGACGTATATGTGCGTAATTTTTGCTTACAAGAAAAGTTTTTTTCGGCTTCGAACAAATCCACTTTTTTTTAATACCAACTAATTAATTTTTTTTTTCCAGTCGCTAAAATATTTCGTTAATTTAGGGTTTATTATTCGTTAAAAAGGGTTATTTTGTCTTCATTTTAAATGGGAAAAGCGAAACAATTGTTAAAACACGAAATTCATTAAATAGGGGTTTGTTAAATCATGACTCGACACTGTATTTTGTACAATACTATTGAGTTAACACAGTATAGTATATTGTCATGAAATACAGTGTGTCCGAGCTTTAAGTATCCAAAAGTAATGGCTTATTATTACGGAACTACTCATCGGAATGTAATAAGCTGTTAACACGCGTGACTGATTTAAATTCCGTTAACCAATGTACGCGATGCATCTTTCACTGTGGCGCACATATCTTTACTCATGAAGTCAGTTTAAGAAGTGTATCGTCTGCGATTGCTGAATAATGCGAGGACATGCGGCCGAGCGGACTAGACTAAAAAAGTCTCGGAGAGCTTTCGAATATATGTATGAATAGTTTATTATATTTTGATGGGTAGTTCCGTAATAATAAGCCATTCCTTTTGGATACTTGAAGCCCGGATACTCTGTATAGGATATCATTGTAGTTTATTATTAATCATTACACGTGTATTAACTGAGAAATAAGGATTTTTACGCATAAATTTTTGTACATTTATTTCAAAGAAATAAACATATTACAAAACCTGAAAAGGCATTCATTGCGAACACGATAGGTGAAGAGAACAAAATTGCTTCACAGGAATTAACTAGAATATTCTCTTTGAATACTAAAAGAAGAACTTAAATAAAAATTTCATTGTCGATAAATCTACAAGCAAATAAAAAAAAAATTCCCAGCACGGCAGCACTTTTTGTTCTCTTCTTTCCTTTGCTATCCGTAGCCCTAACCTGACAGAACGCGATACGTCAGTCTGATTTATTTGATTACGAACAAAAGAGAAACATACAACTTTGAAAAGAACACTCGAGTATTTGGAAATTTTTCAGCACTTTTGTTGCTTTTTTAGATTTTACGTCAGTACATAAATCAAGAGCGTTTAAAGGGGATATATTCTGCATTTCTCCTTCAAATCTTCGAACTTTATTTACATGTAATAAGCGAAGATATTTACATAACATTCTTATTCTTGAGTAGGCCGTAGCAAAGCTTTAAAAATTAGATTTCCTATTTTTTGGAGGGGCATCAAAAACCACTTACGAGCTGTATTTAATGATGCATTTTTGGAATGGTACTTCGGATTCAAAAATATTCAGTTTGGAGTTAGGTAACATGAATTTGTTTACGTTCTACATGTAAGATTCGTCAAATGGATCTGATTACGTTATGGATGGTTCTTTATCCGTTTGATATGCAAACAAGTTTAAGAAAAGGAATTTTATTTTTACTACCGACGAGAATATATATGTATAATTTGGAAGATTTTCAGTGAGTTCAGAGAAATTTAAAGAAACAAGTAATATAATTTTTTTTAAGAGCTAATTCTTACTTAGACCAACAAAGAAAATTTTTATTTTACCTACTTTTTTATTAAATAGTTACAATTAATATAAACATGTATATACATATGACAGAATCACAACATTAAGGGGACACAGTACGATTCAATTGACAAAAATTGGTCAAAAGATCAAATCTAATTTTTCTAGCCTTAATTATTCTTTATATATTTTTCTATAACCTCACAAAATTTAAAAATTCTAAACTTAAAAAACGCAGAATTAGGATAGCTTTTACATTCATTTTTATTCACATCCCTATGGCAAATCAAAACTTTAAACTTAATTATCTCAGAAAGATAAAATAACTAGTTTATAAAATGCTACGGCTTTTTTTCTATTGTACCTAATGCTTTGAATTTTTTTTACCTATTTTTTATAATACATATAACAAAAGTTGGTATGCATTTTTGAATCAAAAAGCAAAACTTATTTTTTAAGAAAATAATTGAAGTTAGAATTTGCAAATTTCTTAAGGAATTTTCAATAAGGATTCATAAAAAGAAGTATTGTACAAATACCAATCGTGTTATCG